>LZPO01044591.1:0-11057 GCA_001675575.1 Neotoma lepida | reverse complement strand
ATATATATATATATATATATATATATATATACATATATATATATACATATATACATATATATATGGTATTAGAAGATGATGCAACAATGAATCCAACTGGAACAGAGGAGCAGTGTTTAGTTTCTAACTTCTAAACAAGCACACCTCACACTTATTTATCTCAAATATTTTGATAGTGAGATGTAGTGACAGGATAAATGCTTTACTATAAATAAAAAGTACAGGATTCCAATGACAGTCCTATAGCTAGTGAAACTTATAGCTAGTTTTTAAATATGGACAGCCAGCTATAGTTCTCTGAAACAGGTATATATGCTACCCTAAAAGATCCCTGCTAAAAATCGAGTGTACTTAAATGGGTCTGAATGAAGTAGGACTTCCATGATATGAAAAATATTTCAGTATGTAGTGTGATAGGGACTACAACAGCAATACTGCCATTATCAGAAGTCACAGAAGAGCTTATTGCTGTACCTTCCATGAACAACAAACAGCCGCATTACAGGAAACACAGCCAGGTGACCCACTGAACTTCATTCACATCTGCAACATTTTTACTCAGCGGAGACTAAGTCATAAATCTTTTCTGTAAGAATTCCAAGTATTAGACATGCAGCTTCGAGTTATATCACCATGTTTTTCCTTATTTTCCAAGTACACAAAACAATGTGGTGAAATAAGATGTCCACCTTAAAAATAAAGCCTACAGAAAAGTTCCAGAGATTATTAGAAAAGATTATTCAAATGGCACACTGTGATCTCCAAAGTCCAAAATCTTGAAACAAAGTCCATGTATGTATCTTGTTTGTTTTTCTATGCCACATTAACTTTAGTGAGGTAAAATCACAATTGTTCTTCGGTCAGTAAGTGGACACAAATGTTTTCCTACACAGTTAACAAAAATAAGTGGTCAAGTTGAATGTGCCAAAATGATATTGTTGTTGGTATTTTACTCTTTTGGTTCTGTGGGGGACCACCACCCAGCTCCCAAATAAATCACACATGGAGGCTTATTCTTAATTATAAGTGCCCAGCCTTAGCTTGGCTTAGTTTCTAGCCAGCTTTAACTTATCCCATCTACCTTTTGCCTCTGAGCTTTTCCCATTGTCTTACTTCTGTATATGTTATTCTTACTCTGTGTCTTGCTGTGTAGCTGAGTGGCTGGTCCCTGAAGTACTTCTTCTCTGGATCCTCCTTTTCAGTTCCCTCTTCCTAGATTTATCCTTCTATTTATTCTCTCTGCCTGCCAGGCCCACCTATCTTTTCTCATACCTCCCTATTGGTCATTCAGCTCTTTATTAGACCATCAGGTGTTTTAGACAAGCACAGTAACACAGCTTCACAGAGTTAAACAAATGCAACATAAACAAAAGTAACACACCTTAAAGTAATATTCTACAACATGATATCTTCAGCCAGATATTTTAGCATCTTGAAGAAAATTAGAGAAGGGATTTCCTTGCTTTCTTTCCATAGCTTGATAGGCTCAAAACGAAAACAAAAACAAAAAACAAACAAACAAACAAACCCAATTCAACAACAAACAGCAACACTGTTATCCACATGGGAATGGAGCATCCCTTCTCTGTTTTCTCTGACCTGATATCTGCCAAGGGAACAAACTTAGGGACATATTTAGATGAGAATGATTCCCCCATCCTAGAATCATCTGAGTTCTAGTGGGGGGCCTGCAGCCCCTTTGGTTGGTCTGCAGCAACGGGCATTAATTCCTGTTGGCACAGATGCTTCATAGGGGAACAGCTCCTTAAGAATATCCCTTTCTGGGGGCTGGAGAGGTGGCTCAGAGGTTAAGAGCACTGAGTGTTCTTCCAGAGGACCTGAGTTCAATTCCCAGCACCCACATGGTGGCTCACACCCATCTGTAATGAGATCTGGTGCCCTCTTCTGTATACACAATAAATAAATCTTAAAATAATAATAATATCCCTCTCTGCTCTTCTCCCCTCTGTTTTGTTTTCTCCCACTTCAGCTCTCGGTGGTGGTGTTGGTTGGTGTTGCTCTTCTAAGGGGCCTGCCACCCAGCTCCCAAATAAATCACACACAGAGGCTTATTCTTAGTTATAAATGCCTGGCCTTACCTTGGCTTGTTTCTAGCCAGCTTGTCATATCTTAAATTAGCCCATCACCCTTATGCCTCTGGGCTTTTCCCATTCTCTTACTTCTGTAAATCTGTTGTAACCAGAGTTCCCCAAAGACCACCAAGAGACCAAAACCTATGCAAAAGCAAAGAGTCTTTGTTTATTATGAGTTAACTTGGGACTCTCTGTCCAACTGACGCAGCAGCAGAGCAGGAGAGACCCTGAGTAGCAATGGGGCAGGGTTTTTAAAACAATGAGGCTTGAGGTCTACAGACCAAATAGGAACAGACTCAGGATTGGTTTATGCAAGTGGCAATCATGTTAGTAACTTTTAATTGGCTAGGGTTAGTTGAGGGTTATAGTTACCATTTTTGGGCAGGCCTGGACAAGTCCCAGGCTCTGTCCTTGAGATGCCATGGAGGCTGGCTGGCCTAGCACATACTGACTGTGGGGGCTGACTCAGTGGCCCAGGCTCTGTCCTTGAGCTGCTGTGCAGGCTGGCTGACCTCACAGGTTCACATTGACCCATGCACGTAGCTCTAAGTTGGTGAGGGGTCCCAGACAGTAAACAATTGACTGAACCTTGAGCAGTCAGAGTACATGCAGAAAGGGAGATACTGCAAGGACTATGTCTTTTGTTCATAGCCCTCCCAGAAACTGCTTGCTCAAGTCTCAGGAAACTGAAATTGAGGCCTGATCTCTGTGAGAAGACTGAGCAGTCTGTTATGGCATCTGCTTGGTCCTTTCATTACCACCAAAGGTCATGTGGATGTCCCTGGTCTGGACTGCCGCCTGGGATCAGTTTGATATCCAAGGGCTGCTCAGAGTTGGCCCTGCCCCTACTGGCTGCAGTATTCAGGAGCGTGGACCCTATACCTTGCCCAGGCAGTACAGTAGAGCTGAGCCTTTTAGCAGGGGTGTGGGTGAGCCATTCCCAAGGCAAGAGCATGAAAGAGCTGCCCCCTTCTCCTTCATCTGCTGTGTGGTGGAATGGGCAAGGGAAAGACGCCTTCTCCCCTTGCCACCTGCGGCAAGTGGGAGAACTGGCCTCCTCCTCCAGGACATGAGCATGATAGACTGGTCCTGCCCCTCACCAGCTGCAGCACTCGGAAGAGCAGGCTCTGCACCTTGCCTGGGCAACATAGTAGAGCTGGCCCTGGTGGTGTGGATGTCAGTGAGCTGGACCCGAAGGTGTGAGAAAGGGAGATCTGGCCCTGGCCCTTGCTGCCTGCAGCAGTGAGTGAGCTATCTGGGGCAATGCTAGAGAACTCACCCTGGTGGTGAGGATGCTGGAGAGCTGGTGGGCTGACCACCACAGCTACCACCCAGGTCCAGATCCAGGGATATGAATTGGCCCACCCCAATATCCACCCCATCTATGATCTGCTGGAGCACGTGAAGGGTCCAGACCTGCAGATCCAAAGATGCAGGATCTCCATGATACAGGGCAACAATAGGATATCCAAGAGGAGTTCCAATTAGGTTCTAGTATTGATAGTATATCTGAAGCCAGAGGCCTCTAACCAGACCAGTG
The DNA here is from genome assembly GCA_001675575.1 of Neotoma lepida. Taxonomy (NCBI): domain Eukaryota; kingdom Metazoa; phylum Chordata; class Mammalia; order Rodentia; family Cricetidae; genus Neotoma; species Neotoma lepida. The sequence continues at coordinate 7,424 of LZPO01044591.1, read as the reverse complement.
ACTCATTGCAATGAACACTTGCAAGTAAAGATGTATGGACTAAAGGGTGTTCTGTGTGACTCACTGTGACACATTACAGATGAGATTTTTTTTCTCTTTTTTTTAAAATTTTATTTTGTGGGGGAGGTTGCAAGGCAGAGGGAAAATTGAGCAAGTCATGAAGAGCAGGCCAGTAAGCAGCATCCCTTCCTCCCCATAGCCTCTACATCAACTCCTGCCTCCAGGTCCCTGCCCTTCGTGAGTTCCTGCCCTGAATTCCATCAGTGATGGACTGTGGTGTGGAACTGTAGGCTGAAATAAACCGTTTACTCTCCAGGTTGCTTTTGTTCACAGTGTTTTTATCATAACCATAAAAACCCTAACTAAGACAGGTATCCTTGGGTCTCTGCATTCAATGTCATTCATTATAAGGTGGGAACAGCTTTTGTCCACAGGTATAATCATAGATATTTAAAAGGAAGTTTTCTGATGTCAATTTAGTTAAACATCAGTGATAACTTCCCTACTTGAGCCTATGACCTCTCTAGACTTGGTTATCTGAACTTACAGTGCCTGGCACTGTAAGATCCCTGAACCTTGTGTAACAAGCCTTAAATCCAACCAGAGGGCACTTGATTACCTCACAAAATCAAGCTGCTATTGTACAGGTGGGCATGTCTTGCCTGGAAGTTTGCATTTCTGGTTCATAAGGTTCATATATGGGAAAAAAACAATGTTGCCTTTTCTCCCTCAGCAGTCTTTGTAAAGCATGCTTAATTAGCAACATAAGTTGGCAGATGGCTCAGTAGACAAAAGCACTTGCAACATGATAGGTTTGAAGACATGAGTTCAACCTCTGCAGCCCTCACCGTAGGAGAGAACAAATTCCTCCAAGTTGTCCTTGTGCCTCCACATATGCAGTATATGACACACACACCTACCACATGCACATAAAGAATGTGTTAGCAACCAGGTGCTGCTATACTTCTCCCATAAGAGAGTCTCATGGATAAGGAAGTTCCAGAATAAAGACTTGTGCCCAAGCTACTGTAACATGAAAAAACAGATTCTACCGTATTGAGGCAACCAGGACAAATAAACTACATGATCGTAATATTCCTCAAATCCAGCAGAGAGCTGGAAGAGATCGAATACCATGGAAGACCCAGCTGGTCCTTCCAGGAGAAACCTGGATGTCTAGTCCTTCGCATAACACAGAAATAATGAAACAAGTGGGCTAGGATAAATTCACTGAATTTCTAAAGATGAAGTATGGTCTACTGTGGCAGTGTTAAAAAAACAAAAACAAAAACAACAGGATCTCCAGAAACAGAGTAGGCCCTATTTATTTTCTGGATGTTTATCAATGAACCTCTACTAGATGCTCAAAACAGAGATGAGGAAGTGAATGGAAGGTCAGAAGGGGGTTGGCAGAGACAAGCCTGCCAAAAGAAATACATTACTAGTGCAGAAAGGTCAGTGAATCCTCATCTACTGTCCTCAATATTTCTTTTGAAAAATGAAATATATTTGAGAATTTTATCACTCTGAAGTCACACATTTCCATTCGTTACATGGGAAAGTTAGTAAAAACAAAAAATACTATGAATGGAGAACTATGAAAAAGCCATGGGTACATATCCTTTAGCAGTAGCATTATGTATTGCTTACCTTACTGAAGAGTTAGAGGCAGGCAATTCTCTCACACATAAGCAGAAACTCACGGCAATATTTGGATACCTCATGGAAGTGAGGTAGGAAAGTTGATAGCACCTCTCTCTACACACACACACACACACACACACACACACACACACACACACACCATGGATTGCTTAAAATGGAGACTATTAGGAAATTAGAGAAAAGTCCTGTCCATGAGACCAACACACACCAATAAAAGACAGAAATTACAAATGGGAGGGGCATGAAGGGAAGCAACTGACCCTGTATGTAGGAAAGACATACACATATGGCTCAAAGCAGGAGCACTTGACAGAGAAAACTTTTAGGGTGGGTGTGGTGGCACATACCTGACATCTCACTCTGTAGACAGGATCTGGAATTTGGAGTCATTTCACTAGAGACTTAAAATTGGTGCACATAGTTTTCCAGTAAATTATTTTCAAGATTTTTTTCTCAGTCAGCAGTCTTAGAAGAGTTTGATAGTGTTTTCTTCCAAGACAGAGGGTGTTTCTCTTTGCTGAATAGCATAATATAAACAATGTCTCTTTTGGATGGAGAGTAGTCCCTTAGGAAGGATGGAGATTTCCTAAGCTTGGTGCTCCTGGTCTGTGGTGCAAACCCACCATGTGCACAGCTTTCACATGAGACAGTTTCTATCACTGCTCTGAAAGTTGGGGCAGTGGAAAACATGCACAAAATAGAAATCTCATTCTGCCTGTTGTTTGCGTCTCATCCAAAAGCCTTGTGTCTTCTGTCAGAATCTATGGTACTGCACCAGACAAATTGAAAAAGTAGAATAAAACTATGCACACTCTATAGTTTTTGATAGCTTTGGAATTTTCTTTTAATTTTTTGAAATTTAACATAATTTTATTTTATAACTCTCTATCCCATCCCATGGACCCCCATTGCGTTCTCTGTCAAATTCTGGCCTCTTCTTCTGTTATGGATAGCTTTTATACTGATAATGAGATATTGACCAAGACTGTGTTCTGAAACAAGGCAGCACGGGGCTATTAACAGAGGTTAGGAGGTGTGACGTGCCTTCCCAGGAATCCAGTAGTGAATGTTCTCACCTAAGTGGTAAGTGAAGGCTGATTAAGGATCCCTTGGTACCTTATCTAGTATTTTATATGTAGAGCGTGAGTGGAGGAGGTAGGGAAAATAGCTACAATGAATGCTTCATTGTTTCCTGCTCATTCTCCTGCTGGCGTGAGAAGGAAGGAATGTTGTGATGAAGGGGAGCATGGATCCCTTAAAGCTGCATTCCAAACGTTACAGTCAACATGACTGTAATCACTCAGTCAAGGAGGTTCCAAGTTAAATTAGACAGCCTCCAGAAGGAGAACAGAAGAGCCTCGCCTGGATCTAAAGATGGTCATGTGGTGGTCAGCTTGGGCTCTGTCTTAGTTAGAGTTTCTATCATTTCGAAGAGACACCATGACCACAGAAACTGTTATAAAGGATAACACTTAATTGAGGTGGCAGCTTCCAGTTTCAGAGGTTCAGTCCATTATCAACATGGTGGGACATGGCAGCTTACAGGCAGACATGGTGCTAGAGAGGTAGCTGAGACTCATACATCTTGCAGGCAACAGGAAATGGTCTGAGACACTGTGCTTTATCTTGAGCATGTATGAGACCTCAAAGCCCACCTCTACAGTGAAGTATTTCCTTCAACAAGACCACACCTACTCCAAGGAGGCCACACCTCCCAGTAGTGCCACTCTCTTTGGGGTCCATTTTCTTTCAAACTACTACACTCTACTCCCTGTCCCCCAAAGGCTTGAAGCCATATCATAATGAAAAATGCATTCGGTCTAACTTTAAAAGTCTTCATAGACTATCACAGTCTCAACAGTGTTTAAAGTCGAAAGTTCAAAGTCTGTTCTGAGACTCATGCAATCTCTGAACTGTAATCCCCTATAAAATCAAAATGAAAAAGCAGATCACATACTTCCAATATATAATGGCACCAGATCTTCATCACCATGAACAAAAGACAGAAGGGTGGAAAGGGAGCTTCGTGAGGAAACACTGGACCAAAGCCAGACTGAACACCAGCTTGAACAAACTCCAAACTCTGCGACTCCGTGTCTGATGTCATAATACTCTTCAGATATCCAACTCCTTTTAGCTTAGTGAACTGCAACATGCTTCTTCCACTTAGGCTGGTTCCATTCCCATTAGCAGCTTTCCTCGGCAGGTATCCCACAGCTCTGACATCTCTAATATCTTGAGATCTTCAAGGTGATCCAGGCTTCACCTTCACAGCTTTATGCAGTAGTATCTCTAGGTCTCTGTTCAGGGACACCCCTAACCCATGCCTGGCCTCAGTGTCTTTCCTTAGACACAAAGGCAAATTCCATAACCTGTTTCTTCTATCCTTAACTCTAAAGACAGAACTCCATGGCCGAAGCTGCACAGTTCTGCTGCTTGCTGGAGATGGAACAAGGCGTGTACCATGACACCTGGCTCTAAGCTTTTCTTTAGATCTTTTTCACAAGTTGGAAACATAGCTGGGTGTGATCTTGCCCTGAGTTCACCACTCCCTTTATTCCATTTCTTAATATTTATCTCCCTGAACACAGGATTCAGCTCTATTCCACTTCCTGGTGCCGCTTTTCTCAGTCTGTACATTTTGTATTTTTATTTGCTCAGCTTACTCCTTTTCATTATAAATCTTCACCACACGACAGAGTCTATAGAAGGTTGTTTTGAGATTTCCTCTGCTCATGGAATTAATCCAAAACTCTTCACATTAGTGTTCACTTGGGGCCTCCAGCTCATCCCCCCATGGTACTTGAAGTTCCATTCCCCCTCTCTCTCTCGCAACCCCACCCACTCAGAGGAAAGGTGTCAAAAAGCCCAGTTCCGCGTTCTTGGAGGCTATTGCAGCTTCTTCCCCTGATGCCGCCCAAGTCCCCTCCTAAGTGCTCAGCTTTTGATCATACTTGCACAAAAACCTAGCTTGTGGAGGACACATCATCACCCCTTGCCTACAATCTATAAAATCTCCCTGCTTTAGTTCAGGCACATGACTTACCTGGCCTTGTTCTCTGAGGCTGGTAAATCTGCCCAGGAGTTGCTTTGCTCAATCTACCTGTTGTTATACTTTTTCTATCTGTCTTGATCTGGCTTACTGCATTGGCAGAGAATCTATTATCTTGGTGCTGAAACCTGGGAAGAGTTGAGCGCCCAGCTCAGTTGACTGGATCCTCTGGCTGTGTGTGGGTCTCTTCCTCTCCTATCTTTCTCTCCACCACATGCAATTGGCTTTTGACTAGGGGTAAGTCCATTTTCCATGCACCTCCTAAAGAGGTACAGTTATCTCTTCCAGGTTTGGAGACATACTTCCCAAGGCTACCTCACCCTCACTGCTCTACCCCAGGCTGTCACGTGGGATGCCTTGCCCTAGTCTTCAGTCTCTAGCACAGGCTTGGAAATGGGCAGCCCCAGGCCTAAACCCAATCCTCAGTCACCCTTGGGGTGTCTGCTTTGAGATTTATCTACATTGGATCTGTCTCACATCATATACCCCAAATGCCTGATTTTCTTTTATTCTGTAGCCTGGCCTCAGTAATTTTTACTGGCATTCGGACATAGGGTCTGAACTCCCTTATGTCCAGGGTTTTGAGTTCTGTGCTCTGCTCCTCTCTCTGTAGCAAGTGCTTAATGGCCTAGATCTTGTTGGCCAGAGTTACAGCCGCTCCAGACACCTTTTCATCCAGGGACTTGGACCCTGAGCCCTCCAACCTAAATGAGCTGCCTGAGCTACCAGAACCCCCACATCTTCCCTGAATCCTGTCTGCCCCTACCCCTTACAACACTACATGTTCTACCTGGTGGCCAGCCTTATTCCCTTTACCCACTCCTCCCCACTTCATCCTCCTCTTTGACAAGGTTTGCCAGCCTTCTCCATCTTCTTCTCTTCCTCTCCCTTCTCCTGCTTCCTCTCTGTTATTTATTAAGCAGTGCTGTTCCAATGCTATTTATTAAGCGGTGCTGTTTACTAAGTGAGAAAAGCCACAAGGCACAACAAAACTCACTGTAAGAGTTTATTATGGGAAGGGAATAGAACGGGTGTGCATAGGCCTATGGGGAATGGCCATGTAGGAGGAGAGAAAAGGAATAGGTGGAACTGACTTTTATAGGTCCCTCCCCACACATGCACATATGGGCTTACATAGGTACACCATGCATGTGCATAGATTACGTGATCACACTACACACCGATTACATGACCACACAGTGCACGGATTACGTAGGACTTCAGGCCCTAGGATGACTAAGCACCTTGCCTGGCTACTGGACAGCACATGCGTGGTCATGTAGCTGGAGGAGTGGCTAGGAATTCTAACACATGCTACTTCACAATTCAATGTTCTGATTTCTGGGAATACTCAGGAGCATAATGTGCATTGCTTCTTATTTAGAAGCTCAGCATGCCAAGTGGCCTGGCTGTCAGGATATGCCTTCATTTTCTCCTGCAACTGAGATATCAAGTAGTCAAACCTATGAGCCTATGGGGGACATTCTAATTCAAACTACCACACCATTCCGCTCAGATCTATCCTTTTTCTCTAAGCCCCCAACTTTGTGGGTTTTTTTTCACCAACCCAGTCCAATTTGTGCACCCATATATTCTTGGATATGTGGCCTTCCACTGGACCATGAACATGGTGGACTTACTAAGGTCAACAGTCTTTTTGTTAACAATATATTTTGATCATATTATTTCCCTCCCCAACTTCACACAGATCCTCCCCGTCTCCCTACCCACCCAACTTCATGTTCTCTCTCAACAAAAATAGAACAGGTAAACAAACAGCGAAAAGCAAAACAGATGAAAAAAGAACAGAACTTCCAGCCTACCTCATCCCCTCCATGCTGCTATCATGGTAACTATCGGTTCATATATGCAGCTGCTCTGGTGTATCTGGAAGAATTGTTTCCTTGTGTTAATCAAAGGCTTCTTACTCTTATACTCTTTTTGCCCCCTATCCCGCAATTACCTGTGAGCTTTGGGAGGACAAAGTATGATATATTTGTCCCATTTAGGGCAGAGCAGCTACAGTCTCTTATTTTCTACAACTGGGCCAGTTTTGGGTCTCAGTGTTAATCACCATCTATTGCAATTATAAGCTTAATTGATGAGAATTGAGAGATGCATTAATCTATGGGATAACAGTAAGTCATTAGGAGTCGGTGTAATACTGTGTCCATTTAGTAGAGTAACAGTACTAGGATCTCCCCCAAGGGCCTAGGACCTGGCTAGCTACATGTGTTTGGCCCAACAATGGTTCCAAGTATGAGTTTCATTTTGTGGAGTGGGACTGAAATCCGATCAGAAAGTGGTTGGTTCCTTCTATGATGTTCATGCTACTATTGTACCAGTAGACACATCTTGCCAGGCCAATCATTATCATATCTCACAGCATTCCCAGTTGTTTAAAATTGAAAATGACTCCCTTTGGTATTACATATAGCACCTTTCAGTACTATTAAAGCTAGCATGTAGAAATGAAGCTTACACATCAGTACCAACTTGATACCTCCATATTTTCCTATTTAAGTGTATGGTGTCTTCAGCAATAGTGTAACACAGCTTTACTGAGTTAAACAAATGCAACATAAAAGAATGCAACACATCTTTGCATCATTAAACAAATGTTCCACAGCATAAATGAATGTGACACATCTTAAATGAATATTCCACAACATTGGGATGCATGCATCTGAACATTTGCTGGCCAACT
>LZPO01044590.1:117858-136142 GCA_001675575.1 Neotoma lepida | reverse complement strand
CTGTATCCAAGAAACACACCTTAACATCAAGGATAGACATCACCCTAGGGTAAAAGGATGGAAAAAGCTATTCCAAGCAAATGGATCTAAGAAGAAAGCTGGTATAACCATTTTAATATTTGACAAACTAGATTTCAAACAATCAGAAGAGATAAGGATACTGTCTACACTTCAAAGGAAAAATCCACTAAGAGGACATTACAATTCTTAACATTTTATGCACCAAACATCAGAGCAACCAAGTTCATGAAAGAAATACTACTACAGTTTAAATCACATAATGACCCTCACACACTGANAGTGGGAGACTTCAGTATCCCATTCTCACCANTAGACAGGTCATCTAGAAAAAAAACTAAACAGAAAATGCTAGAGCTAACAGATGTTGTAAACCAAATGGACCTAACATATTTATANNNCATTTCGCCAAACACAAAATAATATTCCTTCTTCTCAGCACCTCATGGAAGTTTCTCCAAAATGACCACATATTTGGANANAAAGCAAGTCTCAACAGATACAAGAAAANTGAAATAACANCCTGCATCCCATCTGACTATCACGGGCTAAAGCTGGTTATCAACAACANAAGTAAAAAGAACTAATTTACAAACTCATGGATACTAAGCAACTCAATGCTGAANGAAAAATGGATCAAGACAGAAATTAAAGACTTTCTAGAATTGGATGAAAATGAACACACAACATACCCAAAGTTATAGGATCCGATGAAAGTAGATCAAGTTCATTAGCACTAAGTGCTTACATAAAAATATTGGAGAGATCTCATGCTAGTAATTCAACCACACACGTGAAATCTCTATAACTAAAAAAAGAAATCATTACCAAAAGAAGTAGATGGTAAGAAATAATTAAACTCAGGGACAAAGAAATCAATAAAACACACACTCACAAAAACCAAACAATGCAAAAGAACCAATGAAACAAAGAGTTGGTTCTTTGAGAAAATCAAAAAGATTGACAAACTATTATCTGAATTAACTAAAAGCCAGAGAAAGAATATCCAAATTAACAAAATTAGAGATGAAAAGGGGGCCATAATANCAGACACTGAGTAATCCAGAGAATCATAAGGACATATAATAAAAACAAATTGGAAACCTATGGATAATGTTCTCANNACATACCACTTACCAAAGAAATCACAATCACATAAGAAATTTAAACAGGCCTATGACTCCTAGTGAAATAGAAGCAGTAATTAAAATTACTTAGTACCAACTAAATTTAGTACCAACTAAAGAAGGCCCAGGGTAGAGAAGAAGGCCCAGGGTAGAGAGGAAGGGGCCAGAACAGTAGGGCTGAAAGTGCAAGCCCAGAGCTGAGCTGTCTGAAGGGACCCAGGACCTTAGGACCTAGGATAGGAAGGTCACTACCACAAGCAGAGTTAGCTTGAAGGTATCAGCATCAAAGTGAGGATGTTAGGGGCAAGGAGAAAATGGCCCATTGAGGTGCATGGTGATACCACACCTTCACTTTCTAGACTCAGTGGTTTAGAAACACTGTTCCAACACCCACAGATCGAATAGTTAACATCCTGTCTAGCTTCCATGGCTGCCTGGTGTCCCATTCATGAGTGTCTGGTGGTTTATTTCACTAATTCTTTCCTGAACATCACAAGAGTTGGTTCAAATTTCCTTCTGTGATTACAAAAATTTCTGCACTCCAACCTTTATTCATCATCATGGTGCCCATTCAGACCATGTATACATGAAGCAGGTGCCAGGCAGCCTTGAGTTTCAATCTGAGGCCTCCCAATTGCCAGCTCTCCATCTACCAATGGGCTAAGGAAAGCCCATTGGCCCCTCGGCCCAATGAGGGGATCGCCACTCTGGTTTAGTCTCCTTAATCAAGTTCCGCAGGACATGGTCGGTAGAGACGCTAGATGGGATGTTCATCTCCTCAGGCATGAAGATTTGTGCAGAGCGAAGACCAGATGACAGCCCAAGGAACTGGAAGACTAGGTGATCATGTCATGATGAATGAGGGTAAGACTTGCATCAGGCTGTGGAACTCAGGCACTGGCGAGCAAGAACGATCTATATAGATATATATATATCTCGCTAAGTGGTAGAGAACTCACCCAGACTGCAAAGCGGCTCTGGCTTGCACACCCAGGGCTGGAAGAGTAACTGCAGGACAGGCAGGCTGTGACTAGTCTGCATCTCATCAGTCATCCTTTTCTTTATAGTCTAAATGGTTTGACTGTATTTGTCAGTGTGAGAATATATGCCATGGGGTGGAGAGAGAAAAAAGGCACTTAACATTTTTGTGTTCAATGTAAAGAATGAGCCCCAGCTGCCTTGTCATTGCTGAGACATCCGTGGAAAAGGCAGCTTAAGGAATAGAGCCTATATGGGCTCACAGATTGAGAGCCCCTCATAGCATGGCAAACATAGCAGCAGGAGTGTAAGGTGAAAGGTGACCCCCCTGTTCTCAGGCAGGAAGCAGAGAGAGTTGAATACTAATGCTCTGTTTGCTTTTTCCTTTCTCTTCAAGCCAGGACCTCAGCTCATGGGATGGTGCCCCCCCTCATCTGCAGGGTGGATCCTTCTGTAGCTAAACCTCTCTAGAAATACCTTCACAGACACATTTAGAGCTGTGTTTGCTGGGAGATTCAAAACCCAGTCAAGTTAACAGTCAATGTTAACTATCCCAAGTATTTAACAGTAGGCGCTCAATAGTGGACAGATCCATTCCCCGATCATGGGTGTCTCATTAGAACAATGGCAAAACAAGGGTAAATCCTTGTGAAGACAGGATACTAAATCTTAGGATATTGAAAGCAATCAAAGTTGTATTTTAACTAGTTGATATTTTTCCTCTTTGATGCTTAAGTTATAAGTTTAAAGAAAACTATCACTAAAAATTTTAGTAGTTAAATTTTAACATTAATTCTCAGGCTTCTGAAGAGGCTTGCTCCTAGTGTCCTTTGCTGGGTAAAAAGGATTGGTTGAACCTCAATAAGTCAAATGAAATCACCAATGCTAACCTCCCATCAACAGATCCAGAAGCTGATCAAAGATGNNTTGATNATCCAGAAGCCNGTGACTGGCCATTCCTNGACTTGAAGCCAGAAAAACAATTGGCTTGACTGAAGGGCAGGCATATGGGCATAGGGAAGCAGAAGGGTACTGCCAATGCTCAAANGCCCAAGAAGGAAACCTGGATGAGAAAGACGCAGATCGTGAGCCAGCTTCTGAGGAGATTGTCTGACATGTGTACCACAGCCTGTACCTGAAGGTCAAAGGGAATGTATTATTAAAACAAACAACACCAACAAAAACAAACAACACCAACAAAAACAAACAAATAAAACCAAGCGGATTCTCATGGAGCACATCCACAAACTGAATGCAGACAATGTCTGCAAGAAGCTCCTGACTGACCAGGCTGAGGTTCACAGGTCTAAGACCAAGCAAGCACAAAAGTGCTGAGAGGAGGTCTCCAGGCCAAGGAGGAGAAGATCATCAAGATTCATGTTTGTATATAATGGCCTGGCTGTGGCCTCATGTGGATCAGTCATTAAAATAAAACAAGCCTTAAAAAATTATTAAAATTTGCCGGGCGGTGGTAGCATACACCCTTAATCCCAGCACTCCGGAGGCAGAGGCAGATGGACCTCTGTGAGTTCGAGGCCAGCCTGATCTACAGATCAAGTTCCAGGATAGGCTCCAAAGCTACATAGAGAAACCATGTCTCAAAAAAANTTTTAGTAATTAAATTTTATCATTAAAAATTGAGGTGGCAGCTGGGGTGTGGTTGTGCTGCCTTTAATCCCAGCACTCAGGAGGCAGAGGCAGGTGGATCTCTGTGAGTTTGAGGTCAGCCTAGTCTACAGAGTGAGTTCCAGGACAGCCAGGGCTACACAGAAAAACCTGTCTCAAAAAGAATAAAAAAATTGAGGTGGCATGGCTCCACTTTTGTATATTTATTTCAAAAGTATATGCAAGCCTAGTACTGAAATTTGAATCTGAAATGACCCCTGTACTGGGTCATTCAGTAATGACACATGTCATTATTGAACATTTCTGAGTCTCAGTTTTCTCATCTACAAAATAAAGTCAACAACAACTGGCTAAAGCCAGAATCAGCTGTAAGTGACAGGGATTTCCCTACCTGAAAATCAGTTTTACTTTTCCTCCAGCAGGTACCTTGGTGTCTCATTTTATTAACTTATCGATGTCCTAAAGAAGATGGCAATGCCTACTCTGTAAGATTTTGAAGAGAAATCTTGAAATGGCCAATGCAAAAGGTCATTGGGCCTTAGTCTAATTTCCCAAGGTGTTTAGAAGTCATCGGAGGTAAGTCTAACTTCCCAAGGTGTTTGAGGGGCATAAAGTCAGTTTCCAAATTTTCAACTGTCTCTCCATAAGTNTATATTCCTCTAAANCATTAAAAACATTAAACCATTTTTAAAAACATGTTAAGAAAGAAATGATGGTGTCTAAACAAATNCTGGTAATCAACTAACCAGACACACTTCCGGTTAAGTTAGAATCAGGAATTTGTTTGGCAGCCACCATGTACCAAGAAGCACGTCCTTCATTTGATGTGCTCTGGCCAATGCAAAGATCCTGAGNGATTGCTGCTATGGCTCAGGGAAGAGTCCAGCTGTGAGCTGCACTGTGTCTGAGGCAGATTCAAGGAGCTATAATAGAGGNGCTCTGGGCCCACGTTCACAGCAACACTCTTTCGGTGGACACCTCAGAGTCCCTATCCTCCTTCACCCAAGGAAACTGCAAGTAGGTAGGCTAGGGGATAATGNGAGAGGCCTAGGCACCTTCTTAGTTCATTCTCAGGAGAGTGTACTTTCTTCAGAATAAAGATGAGAGTGAGAAACATGATGTCTTAGTTAGGGTTTCTATTGCTGTGAAGAGACACCATGACTATGGCAACTCTTATAAAGGAAAATATTTAATTCNGGCTGGCTTACAGTTTCAGAGACTTAGTCCATTATCATCATGGTGAGAAGCATGGCAGCATGCAGGCAGGCATGGTGCTGGAGAAGGAGCTGGGGGTTAACCACACAACAGTGTCTATACTAGGTTGTTTGAAGATTTCCTTTGCTAATGCAATTAATCCAAAACTCTTCATGTCAGCCTCAGGCAGACTTTTTGGACAAGGGTAAAAAACAGCTANAGTTTTCACCAAAATATCACAAGACCAGTTTCTAGGCCACATACTGAACTTCTCCTCTGAAACCTATTGAGCCAGGCCTCCACAGTTCAACTCACCTTCAGCACCACTGTCTTCCATGCTCCTACTAGTATGGCTCATTAAGTAGTGCTTGAAGCATTCCACTGCTTTCCTAACCCAAACTCCCAAATTCAACAAGGCCACACCTACTCAAACAAGGACACATCTCCTAACAGTGCCATTCTCTATGGCCAAGCATTCAAACACATGAGTCTATGGGGGCCGTACCTAGTCAAACCACCACGCATGAGAAGTGGGGTTTCAGTGTTGCCTCCTTACTCAAGACACAGCCACTCTGCCAAAGCTACAAGAAGGTAAACCGAGTATCCTGTGTCCTGGACACACCTGCTTTCCATGGTGGGCTCTGGTGTTGTTGCTTTCTTCCTATGCCAGGGGAAGGAAAGGGGCTTAGAAGCAGTAATCTCTCTTGGATAGAAGTCACTAGATAGAAGAACTGAGCTGGGCNAGTGTGAGTCTATTTTTGGTTTTCACTGACCCTGCAGAAAGTCAATATGCACCCATTGCTCTCAANCAATGTGGACAGGATAGGTACTAAGTGGGCAGTGCCCCTGCCCAGTCAGCAAGGTCATTATGTTAAATAGTTTTCTGTCAACTTGATACAAGCTAAAGTCATCNGAGAGGAGGGAACCTCAACTAGGAAAATGCCTCCATAAATCCAGCTGTAGGGCATCTTCTTAATTAGTGATTGATGGGGAAATTGTGGGTGGTGCTATCCCTGGGCTGGTGGTTCTGGTTTCTATAAGAAAGCAGGCTGAGCAAGCTGTGGGAAACAAGCCAGTAAGCAGCATCCCTCTATGGCCTTTGCATTGGCTCCTGCCTCCAGGTTCCTGCCCTGTTTGAGTCCTGTCTCAAATAAACCCTTTCCTCTCTGACTTGCTTTTTGATCATGGCTGTTTCATCGCACCAATAGAAACTCTAACTAAGACAGAGCCTTCATGCTATACTGGGTATCCTTCTAGACAGCCATGTCATGTAGGAAGAAGACCTAAAACAACTCTAGATAAAAATGTTAGAAAACTCTGTTCTTCAGAAGGCAATACTGGGATTTCCCATGCAGCAGGGATGGGAACTAAGTGATGCATAGGGTCACCCTGCTCCAGCCTCTNCTGTTCCAGAGGCCCTCAGTCTCTCCATCTCTCTTCTGCACACTTGGTTGGCCTCACATCTGTTTGTGTATTTGGTAGTTAGGCCTGTTAGAGTTGCTTCTGTACTGATGCTGACAACACTTTGGTCTTGCCNTTGTTACTGAGGCAGTGCAGGTTAACAACCTTTTACCTAGCATTTGTACTGTATTGGGTATTGTGAGTTATTACAGATGATTTAAGTGCATGGGAAGATGTAAATAGCCTTACCCAAATTCTACATCATTTCATATGAGAAACTCTAGCATTGTGGCCATTAGTATTGAGAGTCTATGGAACCATCCCCTGAGGGTATGAGAGGATACTGCAATTCCTCTTGATGATGACTGTGAAGGCCCACAAATGCAGAGCTGGGAGACACTCTTGAGTGTATAATATGGTAGGTCCTTCACTTTATGCGTGAGCAGGCCAAGTGACAGTTCCATGAGTAGGTCCAGTCCTTCTCTGAGCTAGGGTCATCTACATGACCTCTAAGAACAATGGGTGACAGAACCAAACTGGAGATCACTGGAGTCTNCCCTGAGAATTCTCCTTATNATGACACATGCGTGGGGCTCAGAGGGAAAAGGAAATAAGTTAGTGACTTCTTTCCAGGATTTCTAGGCACAGCTGCTTTAACTGCTATCAAACAGGGACATCACTGCATCCCTTCCCCCTACCCTCTCTGTTCCTTCCTCTCTCCCTCCCTTCACTAACAAACACTTGTTGAGAACTCACTGCTAAGTGTGATGGATTCTGCCAAAGGTGGTTAACCATGAGCAGTAGACCTAACTCTGTCCCCAGGACCTGTGGAGAGGAAGCCACCAGGTAGGTAAATGGCAGAACATTAGTAGGTTAGAGCTTGATGAGCAGAATGGCCCTGTGGCATGCTGAAGCAGATGTCTCCCAGGCATTGCCATCTGATCTGAGCTTTAAGAAAGTTCCTCGGTTGCCATGGAGATAAGTTTGATAGGTGAGAGTCACAGAATGTAAAACTGTGGGGACTTCTGGTGTTCTCCATAACTATTTACTCAAGTGCTTCCCCAAACAANTCAGCCCATTCGTTAGCTGTGACCACAGCAGTCATTTAATGGTGTCCTGTCTGAACTCAGCTAAAAGTCAAAGCAGGCNCTTGGCTAGAGGACTGTTTTTAACCTATGTAGGCCTTCTGAAAGCAAATGGCATAGTCATTTTCCCTCCTGGGAAATGAGATATGTGTGGTGAGAGGGAAGAAAAGGCCTGTGGGGCAGTAAAGTCAGAAGTGGATGANCAAAGTTCATTTTCTAGAGGTTTATCCTCAGCACTCAGACCTCAGCCAACCCAGCCACTGATCTCTCTTGAGCCCACAAGGCTATCATCCTTTACCAGGGTGCTTCAGCTAATCCAGGCCAAGCCATGTGCCACACAGCACAGCTCAAGAACCTGTAAGAATAGCTAGTTCTTCAAGTGTTACTACTTTTAACCATTCATAGAAGATTTGAAATAAATTTAGCAAAACAATAAAAGGGGCTTGTCCTTNAGGGATGGGCTTTTATGATTTCTATTTCTTCTCTCTGTTATATTTTTTTCACACTTTGTTTTTAAATAATGACAGACTCACAGCAAATTAGAAACTCAGTTCAGAGAATTCCCNAGCATCCTTTCCCTGGCATCCCCAGTGGCTATATTTTAGGTGTCTCTGGGCAGCATCACATTCAGAATACTGAAGTCAATAGCATTCCGTTCACTTAGCTATAGCTCTGTGTGTGTGTGCGTGTGTGTGTACATGTGTGCATGTAAATGCATGTGATGGATGTGTAGTTCTACATAATGATATCATGTATAGAAATTTGTGTTCTCGTATTTCAAAACAATTAAAATCAAAGTGTAATTTTCCAATAATGAAGAAAACATTACTTTCTCCCATAAAAAATCCTAAGTATGTACATTACTAAGCACAAAAATATTTATTGTTAAATTATTCATGATAGAAAAACTTAAGTCATTGGAGTGGCTTACTAGAAGTAATTGAATGCAGTTAGCTAGAAGAAATCTCTGAATGGGGATTGTGCTACTTTATGTAGTATTTAGGAGATAGGAGGAGACAGATAACATGGATGACACTTAAGATATGAAAGCCAAGCTAGAATTAAAGCTGTTTGGCTGGGCTAGGGNGAATGAAACACCAATGCAAGGAGCAGGATGGACACCCAAACTNCCCTCCTGTCACTTCTGTGAACTCCGATTCCACCNTGAAGACTGGCTTTCCAGATGTTAGCATGTGTCATTTGGGGATTTTATTCAAGTACCAATTCTGATTCCTTGAGAGATGAGGTACCTGACTGTGGTAATGTCAGTGCTATAAGCTCTTGGGAGACACATTTTAATCTTCTTTGATTAAAACTGCCCTCAAGTGCCAAAGTATACCCTAAATGGAGCAAGAGGAAGGTCCATTAAAATCTCTTCTCCTCTCAGATTCCATTTGGGTTTTCCAAGCAAAGACAATGGAGGCTAAATCTTGACTCGAACCCTGAGCTTATTTTACTGCTAAGAGTCATCTGATTGGGCCAAGATGTCACATGGGTATAGCTGCTGCCCATCCAAGGGTGTTTAGGACTGAGAGTCAAGAAGGTGGCAAGGCGTGTCTGCATTTGTTGCTCTCACATAATCTGCCCAGTGTCTCACGTAAAGGGGACAAAGGCCATTCTTTCCCATCTTTATTCTTTCAGCACTCAACCACATTCATCTAGCTGAGCAAGACTGACCTAAAAGAAAAAGNCCCTGTCTGCAAGGCTTGCTTTCCTGCCCCCTGGCAAGCATTGGACCACTTGACCCTCTGATGCACAGAACTCAAGATGAAAGAACACTGGCTTTCAGGTTTCAGTCAGACCCTGAGACACGCTCTCCATCTGTTCTCNACTAGCAGTTGCACCCCAGAAAGGGATGGCACGCTGGGAAGAAAGGACCAGCCCCTCCATTTGTTGGAGACAGCCCCAGGAAGTTTGGAACTGGTTGAAACGATCTGGAAGGTGCTCGAGGGATACAGGAGTCAGCGGAGAGTCTAAGTCAGAGCCTTGTCTCCAGTCATCAAATAATGAGACAGAACTAAAGCAGCCCCATTGCTCAACTCTGTTCTCAGCTGGTAACAGTAGGTACAGCAGAACCACGCAGGCCTGGGATGGAGGCCAGCTCAGCCNGCGCACCAGCTGTGTGGCTAGAGGCAAGTCGCTCACAGCTGAGCCTGTTCTCACAGCTTGAAAAAGGCTAATAAGCAACACGAAGGTGGGTGATTGAAGGAGAGAATGTATAGACAGAGAGTTTGTATACAGGTTGGCAGATAGGAAGCGATTCACAAACTATCCGGAGATATAATGTTCCTTTGAGCTTTTATTTGTTCAGAAAATATGAATGACCAAGAGCCCTGCCTGGCACTGGGGATGTAGAAGACATGGTGATGAATGAGGCTGAGGATGCTCTTCCTCTNGGAGTTTCCATTCAAGTGAGAGGAGGCAGAAAATTAGGAGCCGAATACACAAACAACATTATTTTCCAGAGTGTAATGAGGGACTGTGTGAAACAGAAAACACAGGGAGACTTCTCTGAGAAGGGTATTTGAGCCTTAAANCCACAAAGATAAGAGCAAGCAAATCAAGTAGAAAANGAGGCTATTACAGAGGGCAACATGCACGTAGAGAGGCCAGGCGGCTGAAGGATGGGGAAGGATGGTCAGGAAGAGGGGTTAAGAGTTGGCAGTGTACAAATGAGAGGAGATGACAGTGAGGGGGAAGCTTACCATGATGATGGCTGTCAGTTAGGCATTGTCTGTGTGAGGGTTTCTATTGCTGCGATGAAACACCATGACCAAAAAACCAAGTTGGGGATGAAAGGGTTTATTTGGCTTACACTACCATATCACTGTTCATCATCAAAGAGAGCCAGGACAGGAACTCAAACAGGGCAGAAACCTGGAGGCAGGAGCTGATGCAGAAGTCACAGAGGAGTGCTGCTTACTGGCTTACTCCCCATGGTTTGCTCAGCCTGCTTTCTTACTGAAGCCAGGACCAGCAGCCCAGGGATGGCAGCACTTACAATGGGCTGGGCCCTCCCCCATCAATCACTAATTAAGAAGATGCCTTACAGTCAGATCTTATGGAGGCATCTTCTTCAGTTGAGGTTCCCTCCTTTCAGATAACTCCATCTTGTGTCAAGTTGACATAAAACTAGCCAGGACAGGCATGAAATATGACTTTCACTCTAGTAATTTCACATTAGATAGTGTTTTGAGAAGAAGTTGTGAAAGGATGGTTGGGAGAGAAACCAATGAAGTGATTGTAAATCTGTGTTGGCAACTTAGCCCAAGGGGGGTGGTAGTAGAGGAGAGGAAAGGACAGCAGCAGACAAAAGAAAGATTCTGAGGGAAGAAAAACAGGGAGTAAAGGAAAGGAGGTAGGAAGGTAGTTCCTGGGTATAGGGAGTGTGCTGTCTGCGATATGAAATGTGGTCAGGTTTGGGGTGACGGTGAAGGGATATGTGCAGACATCAAGCAAGAGACTAGAAATATGAGGTAAGAGTTCATGGAAGATGCAGTCCAGATTGAAGACATAAATATGGGAGTTATGTTGTGGGTGTCATATAAAGTCTGGGACGCTAGATGAAGTCTCTTATGGGGGGATGAATAGAGGAATAAGACCTGTGCTGAGCCTCTCCAACATTTAGGAGCCAAGCAAGAAGCCAGTCAAGAAGGCAAAGTGGCAGTGCCCCCCCCATACACACATGTGCGCATGCACACACAAAAGGAAGATGAGTTATTTCTAGAGCTAAAGTAAGAGACTAGTCAGTGCTCAATGAATGGAGATGAAAGTCAAAGAAGAGAAGAGCCATGTCCTGGTGTTGTAGCATGCAGTTGGTAAACTTGACCTGAGTTTTTAGTCATGGTAAACAAGGAATGTCAGGCTGAAGTGAGGGAGTGGTAAACCAGAGTGAGGCAGGATGCTGAAGCTTTATTTGCCAAATTGAAGTCATTCAGATTCTAAGGGGAAGAGAACAAAGCAGTACGAGGTCTCTAGAACCTGGGATCTTGGTAGACTGCAGAGCCTACGTTTCTCCAGTTTTGCATAGTGAGGACCACTCCTTGACAGGGATCTGTATGAGATGCCTAGCCTCTCCTGCAGGCTGAATATTTTTTGTGCTGTTTCTTTCCAACAGTGTGTGGTGGAAACAGGAACATTGGTTCATACAAAACTTCATAATAGATGTGATGTGTCTAACATATATTAGACTTCCTTTCTTGGTTATAGCAAAAAGGAAAAAATTTCCAGAAGCTACTAATTCTTGAGTGCCTCTGGGGGAAAAAAAATGTGACTTAAGTTGTTTGCTGGAAATTTTTCCAGTTGATGGGAAAGAAGTATTCATTGGAGCTAGGAGTAAAAACAGGAAATGTAGGGCAGAGTTGCAGTGTGGGAGGGTGTGTTTGCTAGTGGAGTTTTTTGCTTTTTCTTTTATTGGATGGGAAATAGAGCCCATGAATGGAAGATGTCTCCTAACTGTGACATCTCTTGTTTGTAGACAGTAAGAGTCACAAGTTCCAAAGGGCAGGTGCTGACTTATTCACTGAACGAATCTGTACTGAGAACCTTGACTATAGAAGAAAAATGAAAAGTGAGCAAAAGATGAGCAAAAATTAAAAGCCTTAAAGATATAGTTAAGAAATATAAAACCTAACAAGCTCCTTCCTATGGTGGGTTTCAACTAAATAAGAAACTGGAGTTGGATAAGGTGTACTTACAGTGGTTACCCTGTCCCTGCCATAGTCACCATTTTGTTTTCTGTAATTTCAGTTACCCAAGGTTAACCACTGAAAATATTAAATGAAAAATTACAGAAATAAACAATTCATAGATTTTTAAATTGCCTATTAAGCCATGATGAAATCTCAAGCCTTCCACACTATCCCACCAGGAACACAATTATCCCTTTGGCGTAGCCATGCTGAACACATTATCCCTTTGGTGTAGCCATGCTGTATGTACTACCTATGTGTTAGTCACTTCATTGCCACCTAAATTATCAGATCAACAACTATCACAGTATTGCAATGCTTGTGCCTACGTAACTCTTGTTTTAGTTGACAGTGGTCTTGAAGTACATAGGAGTGCAAATGAAGCACCTGGTGTAAAATGTGGAACCACAGATTAATGGCGCTACAGTGAGGCATTGGTGCAGAGCACACAGGGAAAAAATTAGTATATGCAGGATTCTGTACTACTTGCCAATTTAGACACCCACTTCAGGGTCTTGGACCTTGTCTGTCCCCAAATAAAGAAATATAGTATAAGATTCCTTTGCACTGTATATAACCAAGCCATGACCTAAACTTGATTTCTCTTATAAATAAAAGAAACTGGGTCAGTGAGAACCAGTCCAGGGCATTCTAGGGCCAGGAAATTTTTCTGTGACACTTAGGCCTGTTTCATCTTCATGGTTCACAAGNTGTCATGAAATTAAGCTACTTTGAGCAAGTTCCAGGAAGACAAAATTACATTGCTATTCTAATAGTAATATTTATCCTGAAAGTCACAGGCATTTCTGAGTGTATGATATCAATGAAAACATTCATTTGTGGCCACATGTAGCTGCAAGAGAGGCTGGCATGTTTGGGAATTGGGCAGTAATATGAGTCAAACTTGAGCCCTGGAGCTTCCACTCCTGTAATCCTTTAGTTGTGAGTCTCTGCTTGATTTTTCCTGGTTATAATTTACATTATACACAAAGGACTGGGTAAAACTACCATGTTAATTGAACTGGAAAAAAAAACCCACTGTTATCAGCAAGAAGGAAGGATATACAACTATGTTGTGGCATGTGTATGGAGCATATGATGGCATCAGTAAGTGGTGAAGCCCAGTAGGAGATGAGTAAGTCATTAGCATGTTGCCCGTGAAAGGGATTAATGACTTTGCATGGGACCCAGTGCTCCTGGGAAACCAGGTTGTTATAAAGCAAGACTGTTCTTTGTCCTCTTTAGGATATGGCCATTTCTCTTCCTGGTTCTCTGCCACATTGTGACACTGTGAAGAGGACCCCTGCCAGGAACAAAATTAATGGGCCTGCCTGCTTTGAGACTTCCAGCTTTTCAAATTGTGAGTTAAAGAAATCAATTTTCTTCATAAAATATCAGGTATTTTTTTTNACTAGTATTAGAAAACAGACTAGTATCTCTCCAAGAAGGCAGAGGCTACTGCATGATGAACTGGTAGGCAGGACATATAGCAAGGCAACCCAACACAGCACAGGCATGAGAGTAACTTCCCCAGGGAGAAAAGTTCTCTGAAGCTCAACATATCCTGGAGAAGTGGCTTCCAGAGGCANCCTCACACATCAGCAAAGTAAAAGTCTAATTGNNCCAGAAAGCATTTCTGACCTCACCTCTTCATGTTTATCCCAGTACTGTCAGAGAAGATGCCATCTTTGATTATGGAATCCATGGCATTAAACGATGCTGGTTTACAAACACTTACAAGAAGCAACTGTTACTCATAGTTTGAGGATCTTGCTGGCTTCCAAATGTCCCTCACAGGATTTCAATATATAGACTTTCAAATTATAACAAAAGGGACAGCATATGTGTGTCTACCTGCATGTGAAACCCTGGCTTAACTTCACCCAATTCTTAAGGATATTTGTGCTCTGAAAACATAAGGAAATGATTAGTGACAGTGATCCCTAGTAAGTCAAGATCCACAAATAAAACCAGGTGATGGTAGCGCACGCCTTTAATCCCAGCACTCAGGATGCAGAGACATGTTCTATGCCATGAATATGCAGTGTCTTCAGCAATAAGGTCTTACTGCCAAGTTGTGGAGGGTGACAAATATGAATATGTCATACTTTGTTATATCTGCCTCAGCCCTTGTTACTACAAGACAATATTTCATGTGAGTAAACTAAAGCAATCATGAATAATTTCATTCTGCATTATTCTGACCAAACTCTGCCATCTCAGCACAGAGCAAGGTAGGAACTTAAAATAAGATCTTAGGAAAATGTTCTCAACAATGGTCTCAACTTGCAGACATTAAAATGGACCTTACCAGTCATGGGAGACATGGATTTTAGCACACTGCATTCTGCAAGCCATTAACAGTGTGAAATGAGTCAGGGTCAACTCAAGTTGGATAACAACTAATACCCCAACCACCATTCAATATTTTAGTTACATTCAAAGTTTCATTTTAATAAATCAAGAGATGTGTAAGGAAGTAGATCTAGGCCTAAGCTTGCATTAGTCAAATTTTCACTTTTAGCAGCATAATGTTCACAAGACATAAATAGTGTTGTTATATGTTATGTATATTTTCAGGCCATCTATGTGACCCAGGACTTTGTTAAAATGTAAGTTATATTGAGGTATATAATATGAAAAGCCATTCTCATGGCTGGAGATTTAACCCAATGGTTAAGAGCACTGTTGCTCTTTAAAAATCTTTATTTAATTTTTTCACATAATATATTTTGATTATATTCTTTCCCCTCCCCAACTCCTCCCAGATTTTTCCCACCTCCCTACCCACTCAACTTCATGATTTTTTTTCAGAAAAAAGAAAAAAACAATAAAAAATAAAAACAAAATAAAAATGAAAGAAAGAAGGAAGAAAGACAATCAATAAGATGAAAAATACTTAAAATAAAAAGTGCACAAAAAANTGGAGTCTATTTTGTGTTGGCCAACTACTCCTGGGCGTGTGGCCTGACCTAGAAGGTTGATNACCCAGTGAGACTCCANTGGAGAAAACTCATTTTCCCTTTTCCAGCAGCTATCAGTTTCAAATAGGTTCTTGGTTAGGGGTGGACTTTGTGCCCACTTTCCCTTCTCAGTGCTGGGACTCTGTATGTCTTGAACCGGAGCAGGTCAGTGCACACTGTCACAGTCTCTGTGAGTTTATGGGGATCAGTTCTGTTGTACCTGGAAGGTACTGTTTCCTTCTAGTCATGCACAACCTCTGGCTTTTACAGTCTTTAGGACTCTTTTTCCACATAGACTCCTGAGCCCTATGGGAGAGAGTTTGATAAAGATATTCCACTTAGAGCTGAGTGCTCCAAAGCCTTGTTCTCTGCACATTGTTCAGCTGTGGACCTNTTTGTTAATTCCCGTCTATTGTAAGAAATTTCTCTGGTGTGAGTTGAGTGATGCTATAGCTATAGCAATATGTCATCAGAAATCACTTTATTGTTATGTTTCTTTAGCAGAATAATTGTAGTAGGTTTCCCCAAGGCCCATGACCTATCTAGTCTAAGGTCGTTGACCCCTTCATCAGTATCATGTATGTTATATCTCATGGAGTAGGACGTAAAGACAATTTTTTAAAAAGTGGTTGGTTACTTCCATAACATTTGTGCCAATTATTGCACCAGTATATCTTGCAAGCAGATCTTTGCTGTAGGTCACCGGGTTTGTAGCTGAGTGATATTGATGATTGTTTTTCTCCTCCAGTAATGTGCAAAGTACCTTCTAGCAACATGAATTCTGGTCGGTCAATAAGGGTGAAGCTTCTAGATATACATCTATACAGTAGCCCTCCATCAGATGTGTAATTGGTAAAGATTTTCCCATTCTGTAAGTTGCCATTTTGCTCCAATGATGATATCCTTTGTTGTACTGAAGTTTTTTTTAGCTTTGTGAGATCCTGTTAATTAATGTTTGGTCTTAATGCCTGTATTATTGGTGTCTTTTTCAGAAAGTCCTTTCTTGTGCTTATGAGTTCAGCCTATTCCCCACTTTCTCTTGTATCAGATTCAGGGTATCTGGTTGAGCTCCTTTGATCATTTTGGAGTTGGATTTTGTGCAGGATGATAGATATGAANGTATTTTCATTCTTCTACATGCAGACATCCAGTCTGACTAGCAACATTTGTTGAAGTTGCTTTCATTTTTCCAGTATATATTTCTGTCTTCTTTGTCAAAAATAAGGCATCCATTGGTATGTGGAACTATGTCAGCGTCTTTAATTTGATGCCATTAATCAACCTGTCTGTTTTTATGTCAATGCTATACTGTTTTTATTGCTATAGCTGTACAATACAACTTGAAATTTGGGGTGGTNATACCCCCAGTAGTTCTTTTAGTAATCAGGATTGTTTTAGGATTCTAGATTTTTTGTATTTCCATATGAAGTTGAGAAGAATTTTTTTTTTCATTTTCAGTGAAGAATTATGTTGGAATTCTGATGGGGACTGCATTGAATCTGTAGATTGCTTTTGGTAGGGTAGTCATTTTCACAATATTAATGCTACTANTTCATGAGCATGGAAGATATTTCCATCTTCAGGTGGCTCTTTCTTTCTTCAATGTCTTAAAGTTTTTATTATATAAGTCTTTTACTTGCTTGGTTAGAGTTACCCTTAGATATTTTTAGGCTATTGTGAAAGTTATTGTTTGCCTGATATTTTTTTTTCAGTATGTTTGTCAGTATGTTTGTCACTTGTATATAAGAAGGCTACTAACTTGTTTTGGTATTAATTTTGTGTCCTGGTACTTGCCCAAGGTGTTTTTCAGCCATAGAAGTTTCCTGGTAGAGTCTTTAGGGTCTCTTATGTGTAAAATTATATTATCTGCAAATAAAGATACTTTGGCTTCTTCCTTTCCTCTTTATATCCTCTTGATCTGCTTCAGTTGTCTTATTGCTCTAGCTAAGACTTCAAGTACTATAGTGAATAGGTACGGAGAGAGTGGACATGCTTGTCTTCTTCCTGATTTCAGTAGAAATGCTTTTAAGTTCTCTCCATTTAGGATAACTTTGGCTGTGAGTTTGATTNAAATTGCCTTTATTATGTTTGGGTATATTCTTTGTATTTCTAGTTTCTCTATTACTTTTATCANTAAGGGATGTTGGATTTTGTCAAAGGCTTTTTCTGAATCTAATTAGACAATCATATCATGTTTGTCTTTTAGTTCATTTATATGATATATTATTATACTTATTGATTTACATATGTTGAACCATCTTTANATCAGAATGAAACTAATTTGATCACAGTAGATAAGCTTTTTGATGTGTCCTTGAATTCAGCTGGTAATTATTNTATTGAGAAGTTTTACATCTATGTTCCTAAGAGNTACTGGTCTATAATTTTGTTTTTTGTTGGGCCTTTGTGTGGTCTTATTATCAGAGTAATAGTGGTTTTGTGTAAAAAATTAGGAAATGTCCACTGGATAGTGATGGCTCACACCTCTAATCCTAGCACTTGAGAGGCAGAAGCAGTTGGATCTCTGTGAGTTTGAGGTCATCCTGGTGTACAAAGTGAATTCCAGGACAGCCAGGGCTGTTACACAGAGAAACTTTGTCTTGAAAAAACAAAGAAAAAAAAATAAAAAGAACTAGGAAATGTTCCTTTAGTTTCTATTTTGCAGAATAATTTGGAGAAGACAGGTATTTGTTCTTTTTTTAGGGGTCTGGTAGAATTCTGCGCTGAATCCATCTGGCCTTGGCTTCTTTTAGTTGGGAGACATATCACTGCTTCTGTTACACTAGGGGCTATGGATCTGTTTAAATAGTTTATTTTTATCTTGATTAAACTTTGGTAGGCTGTAAATATTAAGAAATTTATCTATTTCTTTTAAGTTTTCCAGTTTAGTGGAATACAGATTTTAAACTACAATATTCTTGGAATATTTTTGATATCTGTTGTAATGACTGATTTTCCTGTTTAATTTTATTAGTTTAACTCTTTTCTCTATGTCTTTTTGTTCATTTGGATAAAGGTTTGTCAGTCTTTTGATCTTCTCAAAGAACCAACTCTTCGTTTTATTGATTCTTTGTATTGTTTTGTTNTTGCTGTTTCTATTTCTTTGATTTCAGCTCTGAGTTTGATTATTTCTTCTAATCTACTTTTTAGGGGTATTACATTTTCCTGTTTCTCTTGAGTTTTCAAGTGTGTCATTAAGTT
>LZPO01044590.1:94415-108533 GCA_001675575.1 Neotoma lepida | reverse complement strand
GGGGGCAACTGAGGCTGGGTGGCACCCTCCCCATGAGTATTGTGACATCAGGCTACTCTGGGAATCTTGTCCCTCCCTGGTGGTACCTTCAGGAAGATCTGTGCATCTTCCTGGTGCTTCCCCGTGAGAAGCAGGTACAAAGAGGGTCTCTCTCCCAGAAAAGNCTCGTGTGCCTCCATTCCTGGCCTCACTCCCAATCTGATCATGTCGCCACATCTAGTCCCTAAAAGCTAAATTCTGAAGAGCACAGCTTCTCAGATACAGCAGCTAAGCACGGCTAAGCTCATGTCTCCTTCAGGTAAAGACAATGTAGGTTTGGTGGCAGTGGTGACAGAAACAGGATGGGGTAGTTGCTGTGTTCCANGTGANCACACAGAAACCTAGGCTGCTACTGTCTGTGGCTTCTCCTCTTTGGAGCCGTGTAGTCCTTCCCTACATCTCACCTAAGTCTATGCAAATGGCAACGAGGACAAGTACTCATCTCGATTCCTTCTGTCCTGCTCCGTCATACAGACAGGCAACACGGCCTCTATCTNAGCTGAGAATGGANACATGAATTGTTGGGCTAGTTAGCTCACACACTGATCTGGACAGAACTGTCCCCTGAACATACCCCATCACTATTAGGAATGCATTTTTATTAAATTCCTTTTTGTAGACAGGCTAAAAGCCCTACTGTATCCNAAAGAGGCTCCACAGAGGGGTGCCTCAGCTCCAGATGGAGTCTTCATCTGAACAGACAGAGGCTCATTGTCTCTAAATTGCCTCAAGCATCACCAAGATTAGAAGTTTTCGACACTTCTCAGCCTTTTGGCTGAGAGCAAGTGATGATGAGAAGTTTCCAGGAGCATGTGTGGATTCAGGAAGATGCTGCCTCTGAACTTCCATGATGCCCACTGCTCTGGATGTGGACTGTCTCCAGGAGCTGCTCAACAGCTGAGCACCACAGGCCTGACTTACTTGGAATTTGGACCAATACAACTCATGTCATTCTCCATTAGAATCAAGCTTGAAATATAGGATTGACAGGTATTTCTGGGGATGGAGACCATAAGCTATCACTGTCCCGTGGGCAAGCAGCTCAGGTTTTGTGCAAGAACAGTGCTGCTAGCGAACCATCACACCTCAGAGGGGTTTGGGGACAGACACAGCTAGTTGGAAGGGAACTACAAGGAAGAAAGGGAAGGCAAGTTCAGGAGAGCAAGTAGCCTCTCAGGAGAAATGCTGGGAGAGCCATGATCTGACATCAGAAGAACTAGCAACAGAGCCAAGCCTGGACTTCTCACACATCCTCTGCAGGCCTGGACCCAGCACTGCTCTGCTCTCAGATCGTGTCTTCATTGATAGCACAAANCTCATTGTCCAGGATTGCAAGTGGCTAATGATTCTGCCTGATGGCCCCAGATTTCTCTTAAGCCCGGAGTAATCCTGGCTTTCGCAGCCCTTTGGAAGCAATCTCTGTCCTTGCTAAGGACAGGTGTCACTGTCTACTGTGTTCACCACACTTTCTAATGCTTAGCACTAACAGCTAACTCACTTCCAGTGCCTGCTGGTTAAAGGTATCAGTGGTTTGAGAGTGCNGTTGTATTAATTAGTCACAAGTATCCAGAGAAATGGCTGATCAGGTAAATATATACATGTATATTACAGATACATTAATTTATTATATATATATAATATATTCTATTATACAGTATACATACATAATATAATATATAATACATACTATTAATGATAAATAACTAATAATATATAACATGTAGAGAATATGTTACATGTAAGTAGATACTTACTGTTTTGGTATTCTATATGAATATATGTCATATATATGTGTATATATCCTGTTATAAGTATATATGTACTAATAGATATATGACATTAAACTTGTAATCCCAGGCTGANGTAGGAGGATGTATGATAAAGGCCATCCTGAGCTACATAGTGAGATCCTGTCTCAGTTGACCAGTTAATTGGTTATTTGATTAATAAAAAGGGACTTGATTATCCAGTTGTGAACACTGAGAAATCCCAAGATCCACAGACAGCAAATCAGACACCCAGAAGAACCAGTGGGCTAGTTCCAGTCCTGGTCTGAGCTCCAAAGCAGAAGACAGTCATTGAGATAGCAGGCTCTTGGTGATTCAGCTTTTGACCCATGCAGATCTCCCACAGAATAGAAGACACCCACTTATGTTGGGGGCGGTCATCTGCTTTACCCAGCCTGTCTAATCAATTCTATCCCAAATATCCCCACAGACACACCAAGAATAAGATGGCCCAAATATCTGAACACCCAGTGGCCTACCTAGTCAATGGATGCTGAAAGTTTTCTCCATCAGTGGTCATGAAATAAGTGGTGATGCTTCATGCCTTGAGAAGTGTGGTCCATGGACTTGCAGCATCAATGTTACCTGGGAAATTGATGGAAAGGCAGTCTCCCCACTTCCAATGTAGACCTGCAGCTCCAGATGTTCTAGAGATGGCCTGGGAGGCTGCTTGATCTTGCTCAGGTGTTTGCTTGAGTTTGAGTCTGACAACCANCAGCCTCCAGGCTTCAGAGCTGAACACTTTTCAGGAGGGCTTCTTGATTGAAAATCATATGACAGCTCCATCTTATAGTTGTAAATTTCTGGGCAATTTATTTATTTCAAGGGTGTCTATGTACATGCGATCTTCAGATTGACTAAACATAGGTAAAGATATCACTGCAAATGAAAAAGTTGAAGTTTCGACCTTGTTAGTCCTACCATCATGCCACCTCAAAATATAGACATCTCCCTCTTCCTTGTTCCCTTTTCTGACCCTCCTGCTACAGTATATCCCAAAGGGTACCATGCTGGAACCTGGTCCCCAGGGTGACAGCACTAACAGCTAAGCCTAGTGGAAGACTGCACAACACCCGCAGAAAGGATTTATGTAATTCCATGGAACATTGGTCAGTCCTGATAAGCGTGGAAATGCCAGACAGGCCCCTTCCCAGTCTCTGGCTTCCTGCTTCATCACATGGTCCCTCCATCTTACACATGCCTCCATCAGTCTGCCACTTGCCATGTTGTGCCACAGATGGGGGTTGTGGGGCTACTAGAAGCTCAAAAGATGGAGCCAACTGATCTCTAGCTTCTGAAGTACGTGCTAAATAATCTTCTTTTTAAATGAAGTATTCAACCTCAGGTATTTAATTGCAGCAACAGAAAACAGACTAAAACTCATTGCCCCGCCNCCTGCCCGCCTACACACTGTTCCTCTCTGTCCGTTCCTCACAGTCATGTATTCTCTGCAATGAAGCCCGGGCTTCCTTTCAGGAATTAAGGCTTGTTCTCTCAGTTGCCAGAGATTGCCTTGGCCATCAGCTCTGTGAAACTGTCTTGCCTGAAGACAATCCCCTTGTCCAAGTCCACAGTTCCTTCCTGAGGGCATTCTCTATGCAGTGACTAATAGGTGTAGGAGCATTAAAACCTATTCCAGTGTCTCTTCCAGGTGCAGGGCAGGCTAGGGACCATGCTGTTCATGGCATCCTCTGACTGGTGTCTGATTCATAGCTCAACACTCCCTTCTTGGGAGTTTGGTCACTGGCCCTGTCTCCATTGGGTCCAGGGCAGTCTCTGACAAGCATCTTTCTGTTAATCAACATCGAGAGTCAGCCTCCATGACAACAGCCACCAAGCCAGCATGGCTGCCACTATAGTAGCCAATACGTACATTGCTCTGGCAATTGGCAGAACACACACACATACACACATTCACACATACACACATACACATACACAAACACAAATTCACAAACACACATTCACAGAGAGGGAGGGAGAGAGAGAGAGAAAGAGAGAAAAAGAGAGAAAGTTTTCTAATTCCCTGACTGTATCTAAATTCTAAAAACCAAAATTAATTTGGCCAAACCCAAGTAGAATACTTGGTACACATCATATATCCTGTGCCTACCTTCAGAAGGCCACCCCAGGCTTTGGCTTCCCACTGAAAACCTCTGGCTTTCNAAGGGCTCATCTTCTGAGGTGGCCTGAGCTGGCATCATTTCATGTGCCTGACACGAAGCCTTCCCTCCTCCTGCTCCTCAGCTGTGCCTCTGGAAATCGAGGCCCTCCCCAACCCCTGTCACTGCCTGTCCACACAACACTGAGCATCCTGGACCACAGAGCCACACAGAGGTTGCTGCTGGCAGCACAGAGAAGCCATTGTGTCCTTTGTTCAATGTCAGACATTCATATCTGTTTTCCCCTCCTGACAGGAAAGAAAGCTCAAGCATGCTCTGAGGCATGGCATCCTTGGCATCAGATCTGACAAACTTTTTTTTTTTCTGTTTCTGTTTTCAAGAAAGCAATTCCTAAATGAGCTATTGTCTCCATGAAACAAGCCTAGTCAGCATGGACTTAGTGTTGACCTTCCCCTTCCAAAAACAAAATCATCTTTTATGGAACGAGGGGCTGGCATGTTAGAAAAGTGTTGGCCCAGGGGACAATGCACAGCAGATGAATTNTGAAGCCCACGGTGACAGCCACAGAACAAGAAAGAGTCTTGATGCTCAAGTCCTTGCTGCAAAAGAAAGACTTGCTGCCTGCTGGAGCTGGGATTGCCTCTGACTGTCGCATGTCAGCCACAGAAAGGACACCAACATCCAATCTGACTCATTTTGCTGGACAGAGCATAGGTCTTACCCTGGAGCTGATCCCTAGAAGTAAGGGGATGTCCCCAGGACCAGAGAGGCCAAGTGCCCCACCAAAGGTCACACAGAGGCTTTGTTCCTCAAGCTTGTCTTTGCTGTCCCCATACTTACATGTTCACACTCATTATTCTGAGCCATTTAGGCCTCATTACTTATTTGGCAATATTTTCATAAATTTTACAATTTTAGTTTTAGAGCTAATTGATTTGTATGAAGAAAAATGGGTTGATCACCAAGGTTGTCAGTCATTACATGGGTAGCTTTAATTTCACCAGGGAACTATTTGTGAACACTTAAGAGTCGTCTTGAAAATACCCTTCCTTATTATTTTACCACCGAAAGCACAGATTCTTTAAAATTTGTTGTGAATTACGCACAACGTNAAGTTTTGTTGACTATTTTAAGAGTCCAGTTCAGTAGTAGTAAGTACATATACCTTGCTGAACTAAAATCGCCACTGNCCACATCTACAGCTTTCCCATCTTTCCAAATAGAACTCTGACCACATTAGATAACTTCCTGACCTCCTCTCACCCAGTCTTGTTTCTGTCTGTGAATTTTTCCCTTTGAAAATTTCATACATGTCTATAATGTGTTTTGATCATATCCATCCCATAACCCTTTTTACCCCCTCCCATTCCCACTGGACATTTTATTCTTCTCAATAACTCTTCCCTCTACTTCTATGGTTTTTGTTTTTGTTTTTGTTTTGGTGGTGCACTGAGTTTAATCTTTGCTTGCATGAACATGGGTTATTTACCCAAGCACAGACATCTTACCAGTGGCTACACCACTCATGGAAGACAACTCTTCCTCTCTCAGCAACCATTAACTGATATCTCCTCAGGGAGGGTGGGGGACTCATGAGCCCCTCCCCCAACCACGATGCAGAGTTGATGGGTTCAATCGTGTGCAGGTAACAAGAGTTTCTGCGAATTCACGAGTACAATGTCATGTCCAGAAGATGTCACTTGCTAACACTACTCTCCTTACTCTGGCTCTTACAGGCTTTCTGTCCTCTCTTCCAGAATGTTCCCTGAACCTTGGATGAAATGATACAGATGTCTAAATTAGAACTGAACATTCAACAATTGTTTATTCTCATTACTTGCACAAGTTTATGAATCTGCATTAATCTTGCTCACTGCAAATAGAGGTGTCTCTGACCAAGACTGAAAATAAAATTAATCTGCATGTTTAAACAAATATTTAGAAGAGAATTTGAGAACATTCCTACTTAGTAAAACAGCAGCAGTAGGTTCCCTATTAGAGACTATGACCTCCTCCACCATGAGCTTTTGATCAGGTTTGCAGTCATAGGCACAAATTCCCTCTTATGGAAAAGGCCTCAAATGCANTCAGAAAGTGATTGGTTACTCCCATAATAATCATGCCACTATTGCGTAGCAGATCAGCATGTAGCACACAGGGCTCCCGCTGAGTGACGCTGTTGATGACTTTTCTCCTTAGCCAGCCTTCATACNCCTTCTAGTACTNTGAAAGCTCACCAGTGTGCAGGAAGCTTCCAGCTCTCTTCCAGCTTGGTTTCTCAATGTCCTGTAACCAAAGCATGTGGCATCTTCAGCAAGAGAGTCTTCCCATCTAGTTCTGGTAAGCAACCAAGAACAGTGACAATACTCAGCATTATTTTGGGTATCTTTGGTGTTTCCCTGACCCAAACTAGGGAAAGTATCCCAAACATGGCACTGGGATTTTGTTTAGTAAATTATGGCTTCCAGGAGCAGATTTATCCCCCCATACAGGTACTTCCTTTCAAATTTATTTAAATGGGTTTTCTTTAAAAATATTTATTATTATTATGTGTCTGTGCCATGTATGTGTGGGTGTGCTCACAACAGTATGCACATAGTGGTCAGAGGACAACTTTGTAGACTTGGTTCTTGCTTTCTACCTTTACTTGAGTTCTGGTGATTAAATTCAGATCATCAGACTTATGTGGCAAGAGCTTTAACACTGAGCCAAATTGCTAGTTATTAATTATGGTTTTTAATTAGCCTACAGTGTAGTGGACTTCCATCTAGTTTTTTCATATAGCCTTGGTTTGGCTAAACCTCCCCCACCCTTTTGTCTCTCACATCTCCATTTAAACTTTCTACCCCTAGAATTCTCATCCTATACTTTCATAACACATGTGTTCTACTGTCCTCCCAAACCCACCACTGATGGTTCCTTTCTAGCTTCCTATCCTTTAAGATACTCCCAGGTTAAACAACCAAATTTAAAATGCCAAGCAAAGATCAATGTATGGAAGAGGACAGATAGCATTTGTCTTCTGGGACCTGCGCTGCCTCATTCAGTATAATGTTTTCCAGTTCCCTTCATTTTCTTGCAAATTTCATAATTTTGTCTTTTACAGCTGAATAAAATTCCATTGTATATATGTACCACATTTTCATTATCTGTTAACCAGCTGGTAGACATCTAGGTTAATTCAATTTCCTACATATTGTGAATTTAAAAAAAAAAAGCAACAGTGAACATGGACATGTAAGGGTCTCTGTATTAGGATATAGAGTCCTTTGAATATATGCCCAAGAGTGACATAGCTGTGTTTTATGGTAATCCTGCTTTTAACATTTTAAGAGATCTCCACACTGATTTCCATAATGAATGCCCCATTTTACACTCCCACCAAGAGCAGGCAAGGGTTCCTTTTCCTCATATACTCACCAGAATGTTGTCTTTGTTTCCTTGATAATACCCATTCTGACTGGGGTGAGATGCACTCTCAAAGCATTTTTATATACATTATTTTAATTAAAATATAACTACATCCTTTCCCCCCTTTCCATTCCACTTTTGCAGAAGGTCTATGTTTGGTACCCAGCACTAGAATTTAAAAATAAATAAATAGTAGATATAGGTAGATTCATTCTATCAGGTGGTTCTGTTTCTCCGGAGAACCCCAACTAATACAGGCAGGAACTGCAGTGATGAAGATTTTGTGAGTATTACCCATGCCAGGGTGGGCATGTGAAGTAATGCAGCTGCCTAAAAGACATCCATGCTTCCATATGTAACTCCACTATCTAATTGGTTAACCAAGCTGGACTTGGATGAAACCATCTATATCCAAAGCTAATAGGTATTTCTTTGCATTTACTCAAAAAAGGTCATGCAACACCNTCCCTGGATGGAATTAAGAATAAATCTTTCAATAACCACAGGTTTGTGAGTAAATANAGACATTCCTTGAAAATAATGAAGCCTTTTCCTTTATGCTTTAAACACCCTGAAAAATAACTCTAAAATAATCTATTTTAGTTGCTTTGTACCTGTTCTAGGGTTTTTACAGTGATAAGCTTCAATCTTTTCACTGCAAGCTGGGAATCACTCCCAAAAATGTAAATATTGGGTAGTTTTGATCTTGATANTGCTCTATAGCAAACTGCCACAAATTGTACATCTCACAGTGAGNATTTAAGCAGTTCATAAATCTTGAGACTGCCTGGAACTTGACTGATGTACCCTGTACTTGGCTGGCTCAGTATGCTTTTGTCTGAGAATCCAACTGCATGTGCCTTTTTAATGACGGTTGGACTAAATTCTCGTCAATGTGTCTTTTTTGTGGCCTTGGTAAAGGGACAGGTGCTGTCCAGAGAAAGGTCTTTTCAGGGACAGAT
The DNA here is from genome assembly GCA_001675575.1 of Neotoma lepida. Classification (NCBI taxonomy): domain Eukaryota; kingdom Metazoa; phylum Chordata; class Mammalia; order Rodentia; family Cricetidae; genus Neotoma; species Neotoma lepida. The sequence continues at coordinate 100,211 of LZPO01044590.1, read as the reverse complement.
AAGAGCACAAGAAAGTAAACAAAAACAAGGTTTCTGAAGGCCTGGGTTTAGAATTGGTACATTATTGTTTCTGTTTCAACTTACTGATCAAAACTAGTCATGGGGCCAAAGTTAAGGAAAGAGATAGCTTGCCTTTTGTGGGAAAGACTATAAAGGCATGCTGGAGTTTGAATCTTAAATGTCTCCTGAAAGTTCACATGTTAAATCCATGACCCACAGGCTGGCTATATTGGGAAGTGATAGGACCTCTAAGAGGTAGGGCCTGACAATCTGATGATGAGATCCAGTTGCTGAAGACAATGTTTACTTGTGTCAATGAGCATGAAGAAGTGGAGCTAGTGCCTAACTAAAAACTTCATCCCTACTCACTTCAACTTCAGGGTACCAGAAGGTGCTCTGCGCACTACCAGAGGAGAAAGATAGTCATCAATATCAACCAGCGACAAATCCTGCAACCTACAACGGTGACCTACCTGCAAAATATACTGGTGAAATAATGGCACAGACGTTATGGGAGTCACCAACTACTTTCTTACTGGACTTCAGGCCCACTCCATGAGATGGAACCTGCCATTGCTAAAGTGGCCAAGAATCTGAGACTAGACACGTCTCTGGCCTAGGGGAAAGTCTACTACTATTATTATATTAAAGGAACATAGCAATAAAAATGACTCCCAGTGATGTTCTGCTATACGCATAGATCAATGCCTTTCTCAGNCCACATCTGAGAAGCTTCTTCTTGCAGTAGATGATAATTAACACAGAGAATTTAATAGAATCTGATTCTCATGAGTGGAATGTTTTTGACCTCTGGAAATTCAGTGTTGAAATTCAAATCCTTGGGGTTGAGAGGTAGCTTAGTTGATTCAGAACATGTTTCCCAAGCATGAGAACCTGAGTTTGATCCTCAGAACCCATGTGAAAAGTCAAGCATAGTGGTGTGCAATTACAATCCCAGAGCTGAGGAAGTAGAGACATATAGTTCCCTGGTGTGTGCTAGCTAGCCAGCCTAGCCTGCACAGTAAGTTCCAGGTCAATGGAAATTTCCAAAAAAAATGAGGGGGACAACTTCTGAAGAACAACACCCAAGGTTGACCCCCCCAACACACACACATACATACACACACAGAGAAAGGGGGGAGGGAGGGAGGCAGGGAGGAAGGGAGGGAGGGAGAGAGATTCAAATCCTCAACATGGGGATGGTCCTTTGAAAGATCATTAAGTCACAGGGGTAAGTAATTCATGGATGGAATTAGTGTCTTTATAAAAGTAGGTCTCCGGGGGGCTTTTTAGCTCTTCGTGCTGTGAAGGCACAGTGAAAAGATGGCTGTCTATGAGCAAGGATGTGTATCTTCACAATATATAAACCTACCAGCATCTCCATCCTATACTTCTAGCTTNCAAAACTGTTAGAAATAAAATTTGTTGTTCAAGCCACCCAATGATGCCTTCTGTTACAGCAGGCTGAACTAAATTATAAGTGATAAACTTAACAACAAGAATTACAGTGCATGCTCCTTAAAGTACATGCCTTTGAGTTGTTAAACATGCCAGGCCTTATTGTCATGGATGAGAAAATGAGGTTCCTAAGGTACCCACTCAGGTAGAAACTGCCACTTTGCCTTATGCTGAGTCTGATTCTGAGAACTTTTATTTGGTAGCACAGACTGCTTTTTGAAGACTGCTAACAGTAAACCTTGCATTTTCCCACAAGAAAGGAAAACCCTATCTTCAGCCTGTACATGTGTCTCTTCTGTGCAAGGGTAATAGCTGTTAGATGTTATTTCAGTTTTTCTGCTCAGCCAACAGCTGGAGGTGGACACACATGGTTAGTTTGAAAGCAAACAGCAAGATCTCCTCCATTCACTGGCTCTAGAAAGTATGTATGATGCTAGGTGAGTTCAATAACATCCCCTCAGGCTCATCCACCAGATGCAGTACAAGTTCTCTCAAGAATCTGCATTGAAAACATTTCAGTGAGGCTGGGCTCTTTTCAGATGCTATGTTCTCATAAACATTTCAAACCACATTGTGGTCTATAACAGGCAGTCTGCAATAAGGCTAGGGTTGCCATAGCTCTATGGTACCATCCAGTTCTGCTAACATCAGAAAGTNTCAGACAGGGGAGAAGGGAAGGCCAGGAGACCCCAGAGAGCTGGTTTATTTCTGAATGACTCCAGCTTGGGAACTTCCGTGGTTCAATGTATCCCCAGAGTCATATGTCAGAAATTAAATCCCCAAATTCCTATGTTGATAGAATTGAAAANTGTAGCCTTTGGGAAGTGATTACAACCACAAAAGTCCCTGGGGCCTCCAGGATAGTATTGGTGGCTTTATAAGGAGAGACCCAAGTTAGTATAATTGTTCCATCTTGCCATGTGATACCTTCTGTCTCATTTGACANAGCAAGAAGACTCTTTCCAGATGCAAGCAGATGCCAGCACAATGTTCTTGGAATTTTCAGCTGCCAGGACCNTTAGCTAGTGCTTCATAAAGCACCTAATCTTGGGTCTTCTGTTGCAACAATAGAAAATGGAGTAGGACAGGTCTATTTCCATGAAAGACTATAACATCTTTCTCCCTCATGAGGTTCTCAATGACTACTTTCAACTGGAAATTTTGGGAATCTGGTAGAAGGGAAGTTTATGTTTTTTTAAAAAGGTAGTGAAGGTTAATAGTGTGTTATGGTTAGGTTTTTGGGGTTTTTTTTGTCAATTTATACAAGCTGGAATTATCTTGGAAGAGGAATATCATTAAGGAAATGCCTTCATCAGATTATGTGTAGGCATTCCATAGGACATATTCTTGATGAATGATTGCTGGGGGAGGGCTCAGACCACTTGGGGCAGTGCCATTCCTGGAAAAGTGATGAGCGAGTCATGAAGAGCAAGCGAGTAAGCAGCACTCCTCCATGGTCTCTGCTTCAGCTTCCTGCCTCCAGGTTCCTGCCTCGACTTCCCTTCATGATGGGTTGTTACCTGTAAGCTGAAATAAACCCTTTCTTCTCCAGTTTGCTTTTGGTCATCACTTTGTCACAGCAGTAGAAAGCAAACTAAGACCTGGTGACATTATTAAGAAGACAAGCGGCGGGCAGGGGAAGAAGAGAGCAGAGACCTATTTGCAGATGTGCCTGTAAGTGGCTGCAGAGAAAACTGAACTTAGCAAAGTGTTAACACAGCTGGTCTGATTCGCAGCCTCTAGTCTTGTCCAGCCCATAAAATGCATCACTCAAGATGACAGTATCAAGNGACCTGCCCATAAAAGTGCTTCTAACACAGAAGCATAGTCAGCCACACGGGGAGCATGTCTGTCTTGGAACTTAAATGTTCCTCACGAGTCACTGTTCAATGAAACCCAATAGCTTGCATAGACAGCAGGTTCTCATCCAGCTTCTGGTTCTGTAACGTGGGTGTGGTGACAGGTAATTGCAGTAGCATCCCTTCTAACTGGAAAACATGGTAAAAAAATTTAAAATGTGGATCAGGGGCTGGAGAAGTTGCTTGGTGGTTAAGAGCATGTACTGCTCTTGCAGAGGACCTTCAATTCCGAGCACCTGTCAATCAGGTAACAACTATCTGTAATTCCAGCTCCTAGAAGATCCAACACCTNTGGTCTCTGCTGGTTCCTCCACTCCCTGCACATATTCCCACACAGACACACATGTATATACACATGTATACACATAATTGAGTACTTAAATGTGGATCGTTTTCTCTTTAATTGCAAACTTCTGTTTCCCTCTAAAACAACTCCAGATTTTCTGTCCTCTTAACAGGCTACTGACTACCCCTTGGGGGCAGGAGTCCTTCTTGCCACCTCTTCTCACAGGACACCTCAGGGCCCTGACACAAGTCTGGCACATGGGAGATGCTGAGTCGATAACTTAAAAGGCAGGATGTAGAGTAGATTCTGAGGGGAGCAAACTGTACACTGGAACTGGAGTTCCCACACAGAAAGAGATACACCAGTTTCTTTCAACACAGAGCTGTGGGTAACAGCGACTGTGGGTCACTGAGTGCAGATATNGGCTTAATGAGGAGCCACTCTCAAGACTCANACTGTAGACTNGATTGTTTCCCTCTAAAGTTCATGNGTTCAAGCCTTGACACCCAACCCAACTGTCTTTGGAGCTAGAACCTACAGTTAAATGAGATGATAAAAGGAGGTCTTGATGCCATAGGATTATGCCCTTACAAGAAGGACCAGATGGTTCCTACTACCAACATCTTGCTCACAAAGACAGGCAACTGTCTGTAAGCCCTATCAGAAACTGGACAGGCTGGTACCTTGATCTTGAATACCCCATCCGCTAGAACCATGAGAAAACAAATTTCTATGGTTTAAGTTATCCAGCCTATGACATTTTACCATGGCAGCTCAAGCTAACTAATATTTATTTCAGATATGTGAAGCTTCCCTAGTCAGGGTCCTGATGGCATTATCTTNCTGGTACCCTGTCCAGTGTTCTACCTTCTATTATAACTCCAGAAACTTGGTAGTTAGAGTTAGCAGCCTAACTACACTTCCTGTGNCCAGTGCTGTGTGTCTTATTTTGAAGTCCCTTAAGAAGCACATTATGTCTTAGCTACTTACGCCTGATGACATGGTAGTATCTGCCAAAGAGCTAGGGGCTGTCAGTCTACTCCATGTGATGATCAGCCTCCNGACAATACATCATCTCTGTGTCCTAGAAGCCACTGGCCACTGTTGTTGCATTCATTTTTTTCATGGAGGAGATAGTCTCTGTTCTAAATAGGNCCCAGATGAATGAGTCCATGACCCTTGATTCTATCAACTCTCCCATGCTTGTGGCTGTCTGTNGGTGCCATGGATACAAGAGTTATCTACAAGACAGAGGCAGCAGGGGATGGTGAAGCAGCAGGGTTTTCAATATATATTTCAATATAAGGTACCAGGAATGATAATGGCCTTCTCAGCTGTCATATGTCCTGGAGAACTGGTGGTTGAGTTTCTATCCTAAGGCATGAGGCCCAGGGGCCCCTCTGCCACCACCAATTCATGTGGACATTTCAGTGATATCATAGTGTTTCTGTTCCACCTGGATGCTACTTAAGAAGCCAAGCCACATTGTTTGCATTGGATACTGTCATTTTTAATCAAAGAAGTTCGTGCAATGTCAGATAAAGGGTCAATGTGACAACACAGAGGCCAGTGCAATGTGAGACACAGGCCAATGTGATATCACAGAGGCCAGTTCAGAGGGAGACACAGGCCAATGCATGCCAGAGAAGCCAGTACAATGGAAGACATAGGCTAATGATATGACATAGAGGCCAGTACAATGGGCTGCACAGGCCAATGTGATGTCACAGAGGCCAGTACAATGGGCTACACAGGCCATTGTGATGTCACAGAGGTCAGTGCAACAGGACATACAGGCCAATGTAATGTCACAGAGCCAAGTGCAATGGGAGATGCATGCTAATCTAATATCACAGAAGCCAGTGCAATGCAAAAAACTGGGTCAATGTGATATNACAGAGGCCAGTGCCACAGGATGCACAGGCCAGAGCATGTCTCAGAGGCCAGTTCNATTTTCCAATTATCTTTCTCCAAACCAGATGGCTGGGTCATTCAACTCCTTGATCCTGTTAGATGTGTCATTTTGCTAGGTAGATGGACTCTTTTATATGTCCCCAAGCTGGACAGTCTCAGTATAAAGGCACTGTCCAGACACAGTACCTTGTCACAAAGTCCAGATGCTAATGTTGTCCTTGTTCCATTTGTGTGGTCCTAAGGGGAGGCGTGGGCTTTATCTTTTCCTTTGTCTCCCAC
>LZPO01044590.1:11027-51521 GCA_001675575.1 Neotoma lepida | reverse complement strand
TGGCTTGCTTATTTTCTAAAGAGAGAGAAAGGATACGGGGTTGAGAGAGTAGGATTTGGGTAGGATTTGGGGGAGGGAAAAGCATGATTAGAATATATTGGACTAAAAAATTTTTTTAAAAAAAGGTTCAAGTTAGAAAATTTTTCATTTGGTATTGAGTGAAAAACATGACAAAAATGACTCCCCCTCCCACCCTGAAAAAAAAAAAAGAGTATATTGGTTAGTTTTAGGTCAATTTGACATAATCTAGAGTCATTTTGGAAGAGGGAGCCCCAATTGAAAAACATCCCCACCAGATCAGCCTATAGGCAAGCCTTGGTGCATTTTCTTAATTGATAACTGATGTGGAGGACATAGCTCACTGTCAGCAGTGCCACCCCTGGGCTGGTGGTCCAGGTGCTGTAAGAGAGCAGCCTGAGAAAGCCATGGAGAGAAAGCCAGTAAGCAGCACCCCTTCGTGGCCTCTGCCTCAGTTCCAGCCTTCAAGTTTCNGATCTGACAACCTTCGATAATGGACTGTGATGCAGAAGTATAAAGCTAAATAAACCATTTCCTTCCTAAGTTTCTTTTGGTCACGGTGTTTATCACAGCAATAGAAACCCTAAAACAGAGAGAGATGAATATAGATGCTGCTCAGGGCAACCTGCTTTTCAGTTAGGAGCGAAGCTAGAAGCTGAGCAGTGCAAACCCTAGAGGAACTCACTTGCCTGCTCCTGTCTTCCAATCTGACCCAGAAACAGCTTACACTTTGACAATGAGATCTTCTGAATTCTCCAACCTCAACACAAGGCAAGTATAGCTACTTTATTTTCAAAACTGAGAGGAGTTTTTAAAAAAAGTTCACAGAACATTTCAAGACATGAGTTTCACTTAAGAGAAGCTAAGTGTTCTATGGAAAATCAAGCTTTAGGGCAAAGTTTTAATTTCTACCTTCACACACTTCTACCATTCTTAGGATATTGTGTTATCCAGAAATGGTGTTTTAATAACTGCTGTAAAATACTTGAAACCATCCACAACCCACGGTAAGGGCTCAGGATGTAGCTCAGTATTAGAACTCTTACCAAGCATGTACAGGAGAAACCCTGCTTCTATCTCTGGCATGGCCAACCAAAACAAATATACGAAGTATCAGTGAACTGGTACCATCAATGACATCAATGACACCAAGGACTGTGTCAAACTGAAAGTTCTCGGGTGCCAGATGTCCCAGTCAGGAATGCTGAGGGGGTGGGAAGGCAGTAATCTTCACACTCACAGTTCCTGAGGAGATCTGGATCTGAACTGCATTGTAAGAATCCCCATCTAGACAGATGGGTCAATGAAATTGTCATTAGAAATGCTTCCATAAGAAATAAATTCTTTAAAATGTTGCAAACNTGTTATTCTTAAACTGTGGCTAGAACTCTTTCTAGAGGAAATACAATGATCTTGGGCTGGAGGGATGACTCAGAGGTTAAGAGCACTGTTGCTCTTCCAGAGGATGCAGGTTCAGTTCCCAGCACCCATATGGTGGNTCACAACCCTCTGTAACCCCAGGGGATCCAACGGCCTCTTCCAGCCCCCAAAGGCACCCCACACATGTGTTGTACAGACATGCACACAGGTAAAACATTCATATGCACAAAATAACTTAAAATATGTAATAATTTTAAAACAACTCACTCGTTTTTATTTCCTAATCAAGTAATACTCATAGGCTTTAAAAGGGGAANTGAAACACCTCCCGACTTTTCATGTGGTCAGTAATAAATTAAATCTTTTTTTTAATCAAGGGAGTTTTTCTCTACCTGAAACAAACATGAAGCATGACAAACATTAGTACCTAATTATTATCATGGCACATAAAGCACCGGAGGGGAATTATTAGCTCTCTGGGGATCAAAAGTCTACAGGGGGAACATCCCACCTCCTACACCACTCTGGCCGATGCTGTCCTGTATCAAGCCAGCAGCTGCTCTATCTTTTCAGAATGTCTCCTTACTTTGCACCCAATGCTTTCTGGGTACCTTTTACAAGGCCAAGGGATTTATAACTGAGAAAGAACAATAACAACAACAAACACTGACAGCTTGTACTGCTTGCCAGAAATCAAATTAATTTTAAGTATAGTCTTGTAAGCACCCCTACAGAATCTACGTNGGCAAACACTTAAGGATTTGATGCCCATACAGGGCAAGCAGGGCTTCTGTGGATTTTCTGCATCAGGTAGGTTAGTTTTCAGGTGTAGGGTGACAAGGAACAATACTGTGCCTCCCTTAGCTTTCGAGAAGAACTGATCATTATAGGTAAGAGAAGGGAACAAGGGAGGAAAAGAGGTCAGAAGAGAAAGGATGATGGGTACCGCAGCTGGGGATGGGACAGTCAAACGGGATGGGACAGTCAAACGGGATGGGACAGTCAAACAGGGACTGCTAGGTGGTTCACTCCTCAAGTCCAGCACACTTCCAACAGAGCTCTGAAATCCTAGCCCCGGTTCTGGAAGGCACAGATGAAGCAATGTTCATTTTACTTGCAATATACCCTCTCTCCTCAAAAGCAGACTTCCGTGTACCCAGATATGGGTAGATTTTAATTCCTCAAAGGAGAGAAAGAGAAGGCATTTATCAGTACAGAACACCGTCCAGAGCCTTGTTTACCTTGCAATCCCGAGATAGATTTTAATTGACACCTGTCAGGAGGATGTGTTTCCCCCAAGCTACTGTACCCCTTCAGGAGTCAGGCTTCCCACAATCACTTCCATACTGGAGGCTCCGGGCCCAAATGCATCTGTCTCAGTCCTGCGGTAGAGTCAAGCCCTTGGGAACGCCTTCTATCCCCCAACCCCATGAGGAGCAATTAGACTGTGAATTAATGCTCTGTGTGACCAGGGCTTGACTGTGAGAACAAGGCTCCAACCTGAAAAATCCCCAAAGAACAGGAAAAATGACACAGAACATGGGCGAGGTGGCAGAANGTTCAAAAAGACAAGGGAGTCACTTGTGTGTCCACCAGGACAGACCCTTCACCAACATGGAATGGAGCTGTGAAAAGATAAGACAGTAAATCTGAACCTGGCCCATGCTTTCATTAGCAGATAAAACACAACTTGGAGCCCCTTGTAACAGGTTCTTGGCACAGACACACAGCTTAACAGCCCCAAGACCTTTGGGACAGAAGCCACACACAGTTACAGGCTGCAGGCCAATCTGCGTCTCTGGAGATGACACACATTCCAGTAAGGCCTTCTTTGCCCCGCCACCCCTGGCAACAAAAGCCTGTCTGACCTCAGCCTCTTGAGTTATGGCAGAATAAATGTCCATAAAAGGGGTTAAAACAAATTGTAAATAATCAATGCCTCCATCGACGGGAAGAAGGTTGCTTATGTGGACACAGAAAATTAACAGATCTTTTTTGGACTGGAAATTCTAGGGGACCCTTTCCTCATCTGTCAATAAATGAGGCTAGTNCCTCCCCACTATGTGGTCCTTCTCTCCCAAGAAGCCACTGCAAATCAAGCATTGGACTCGCAAGCACTTGGACTGGGCATTCTGTAATCTAATTGGGTTTTCAGAGCCTTCCCTGTTCCTACTCTGCGTGTGAGAGACATCGCTGTCCTTAATTCCTCACAGGCCTAGAATGTGATCTAAAGGCAGCCATGCACGAGTCTCCAAGGCGTGAGAACAATGCCATGTGAAGTCCTGCCAGCAACGATGAACCCTGGGCTTGATCAGGACATCTCAGTGTTCAGATTTCAGATGCAGTCAGCATTCAGATTCCTGCCTGAGAACATCTGAGGCTGAGGGATGCCCTGAAAAGCTGCTGACACCATAAAGNGATTCGGTTTCCACTAGTTNGATGCCCTTTCTGCTATAAAGAACAGACTTCAGTGGCCCCTCTCCACGAGGGGCTGTGACCTCATCTCTCAGATCAGTCCTGTGGGGCAGGAGGGCACACTGCTCACTGTGCTAGCGGAGCAGAACACACGCATTCTGTTCTTACACTGTGCACTTAAAACACGAAACCAAAGCCTAGGAGAACCGGTTAACACTTGAACACGCTGAACTAAATTCTTGCTTACAGGTTTCCAAGAGTCACTAGGAAGGTATCTACCAAATGGGTTATTCCCAGGAGGCACACACAGAAAGGCTGCCGGTGGAGAAACTGTCTGGTTCTTTCAGATAGTCCCAATGAGCCATAACCCCCCACAACCAGCCACCTGTTGGAGGAGGATTGGTTGTGCCAGACAGGTGGCCTTATTCCCCATTTGCTTAGNTCCCTCGAGCACTCCAGGTTTCTGTTCAATCCTGTTTGTAAGTACTTTAAGAGCTTCCCAGAGANNAGCTTTTCAGTGGCTCTGCGTGCAGCAAAAGACAACCTTGGGATTATGTGGTTTACAAAGAAAAACAAAGTAGCAACAAAAGGCTGCATCAGAAGCCNGNCACCTGCTGACTGAGAACGCGTTGCATGCTCAGATGTAGATGGCACCAACCGAGTACTCCCAGGGGCCTTCTACACAAGAAGGAAGCAGGAAGGGAAAGGAAGCCCACATCTTAAAGGTAGAAAGTGGGGAGCCTTACTACAGGGGAAAATCACCCATGAGAGCTGAAAGGTACCTTCCACATCTTCCCACAACCAGAAAAAGGAACGGCAGCAAGAACTTCAGTCTACCCAACCCAGATTTAGTTAAATTGGGAGCAGTGACCCTGTGCCAACACAGTATTTATCTAGCTTAATATGTGCCCTCAAATACCATTTTACTATTTCAAGTATAGTCAGTGAACATGACACGAGAATGGCACACCAGCCATGTCGCCCACATAGGTGGTCCTTTTCGAGGAAGGTTCTGAGAACTCCAGTGGATGCCTGAAGCCACGGTAGATCAGAACCCTAAAAATAAGTTTTTTGTTATATCCATGATTAAGTCTAACTTGTAAGTAAGACTTGGTAAGATATTTAACAATGTTGAATCAAGCAAATGAACTGGAATAAAAACTGTGAGATCACTGAACATCCTCAGACCAGGGCTGGCGTGAGTCCCTGAACTCGCAGGTGAGGGAACTGTGCACTTAGTTTTCTCCTGGTAGTGTGGCCCCAGCAGAGGGGCAGCCGGGCACTTACCGAGGACTCGCTGTCCCTAATGAGAAAGTCGCCCTCGACGCCCCGCTCATTGAGCGCGCACTCGGCCTGGTGCCGTGTCACGTTGCCATAGTACCACTCACGACCAGCAAATCGCCCGCTGGCTGAGGGCCCGGTGTAGCTGATCTGCGGGGTGTGCGTGGGGTGCAGTGCAGGCCCGTCACTGAGGACCACCACGTAGTTCTTGGGGACCAGGCCCACCTGGCCCCGGGCATTTTTGCATTTCCACCACTCAGGGTCGTTTTCAGGCTTCTCAATCACCTCCATGGTCTCCCCCTTCTCGAAACTAAGCTCCTCCTCAGTGACCGAGCTGAAGGGGTACAGCGTCTGCACCACGTGCAGCACCCGTGCACCTTGCCCGTTGCTCAGTGCGGCACCCCGACGAAGACTCAGGAAGCTGGGGGCCTCGGCTGCAGCCTCATCTGCCTCCTCCAGCACATAGTTGGAGGGGAACCAGCCGATCTGCCCGTTGAAGCTGCCGCGCCACCAGCCATCGCTGCATTTCTCCATGACTGTGACACGGGAGCCCTTCACCAGGGACAGCTCATCTTCTCGTTCAGCTACGTAGGCAAACTTGACGAAGGCGGGGATGTTGAGGTCGTAGATGCGGTCAGCACCGCTGCCGTTGGCCGGGTACTCCGCATCTGTGCTCGGCGTTGGGGATGCATCCCGAGCGTTCGGCTTCCTCCGCGTCTTTCCGAGGCCTGTGAACACATGGCAGAGGGCTCAGTTGGTACTGGACACATGTTGCACACCATGCTCATTCCTACACTATTAGGGCGTGGAAGTTTTTTTTACCAGGGGAGCACAAAGACTGGTTACAAACGACAGTGACCAGCTAGAAAAGAAAACGGTACAGCTGTGCGGCGCAGATAGGAAGTTACTCAAAGCTGATACTTTCCCATTAACAAGTGCCAGTAGGCCTATGACACAAAGGTAACAAGAACAGAGAAAAATCCTTCTGGAAGGATGGCCAGCTTTAGAGAACCCCTGGAGCTCAGGACTGGGAAAAAAAGGCATAGAGAAGGTGCCTGCAGTTTTTCACCGGGTAAGAAGTTTGACTAAATGAACGTAAAGACCAGTGGCATTCATTCTACAGTGGGTCAGGTCACCACCAGAAGAGCTTGTATCCTACCCTGCATCCACTTACCTCCCTCTTGAACAGAGTTTGTAACCCTGCTTCAAGACCCCTCCTCTTTGTTCCCCTGAATGCACTGCCCTCCTATTACCTGCCTGCATGGTGGCCCTTCTGACTTCCGTCCCCACTCGCAACTCATCTTTGCTCACAATACACTCAACTGAATTTTTCTACAATAGACTGACAAATGAATTAGTAAATGATCCACTGACATACTGATTCCAAGGGAGGACTTTGAAGATTGTGATGGGAAACCTGCAAGCGAATCCTCAGACCAACTGAATGAGTTACAAAAAGAAAGCGGATGGAGTGGGTTTAAGTGAGTAAGAAAATCTTCAGAGAGCATCGTGGTTAACTTGTGCTTCAGCCACAGGTGAATAAACACTGACTTGTAATGCGAAACATACTCCTTTCCATATGTAGGAAGGTAATTTTGAGAAGTCCTAACCTAAGAAAGCTTTTGACCCAGTTAAAATGTAGAACTCAGAAAATTCTAGGGGGAGGAAAGTACATTGGCTAAGAGCAGGGGAATGCACTGCAGGGGGCAAGACTTCTCAGTTTTTCAGGGACTACTGGGTGGGAAGACTGTGTACGGGAAAGTCATGTGGGGTGCTGAGAAGGGGACCCATCTATCCAATTTTCTCCCCTATTCTTTTGCCCCAAACCTGCCCAATGGTAGAGCTAGAGTCATCTGAAACAGAAGGGACAAGAAACCCTGAATACTGGCACAAGCTTTAATCTGCCCCCCTCTCTCTACTGCTGAGGACCTCAAGCAGAGCAGTGGTGGCCTGGGGTTGTGGGCAGCAGTGAGCTGGGCACCTACAGCCAGGTAGTGTTACCTCCTGTGTGAGGACCGCAATAGAAACTGCAATGCCGGGTTCAGGCTGCCTGTAACAAGTCCCAGTCTGCTCTTCCGGCCTTGACTTCCCTGAAGCTGCGACAAGGCAGCTGAGGTGAAGAAGGCACGAGACGGCTGCCCCACTCCCTTGCTCTCTGTGTGCACTGTTCCGGCGGCGTGCCTTTCCACTTCATCTCTTCTCTCAGGAGACTCACGCCACCTCTTTCTTTTACTTGTAACAGAAACACAATCTGAACTCCAGTATGTATTCTCTATTTTAACACAGTACTATGAATTTTCTCCTAGAATCTGACATTATTTTCTCAATCAAGCCTCCACACCCATTTCTCAAGGACCCCAGTCATATTTACCAGCTATAAATAGCAAATCCATGTAAACATGGCAGACCAGAACTCCTATTACCCAGAGCAACTGCTCACCCCATCTACACCACATGTGTAGGGACATGTACTTTCTAGAGCTGTCTCCAGAATCCTCCTCACTGGGGTCCCAACAATCAGCTCCTGAGGCAGGCACCAACAGTGGGGTCCCTCCCGTTATCCTCAGTACATCCCACTCAGAACAAACAGTGTACTTCGGGTTATCTGTACCAGACTCTGCATGAGAGTTCAACAACACATCCTTCTTTCCAATTCTCATGTTAATCATAAAATCATCCCTCACAGAACTGACCTGAGGGTGTGAGCTTCTCAGCTGGGTGTGCTGCCGAAATTTGCTTTGCATAAATCATATGGATGAGAATATCTAGAACAAGCCCATTAGAAACTTTCCAACTGCTAGCAAGCTATATGTTGGGTCAGGTAAAGTATCATGTTTGTGCAAAGTAATGGCTTTACCTACAGCCTGTTCAATAATGCATAAACTGAAACACTTTGGCCTGGGGAAAAAAAATAGACAAAGAAGGAATAGAAAATCCCAGTGAAAAATCCCCAAACCAAACACTTGCAAGATGCTGTTTTCTGAGGTCTTAGGAGCAAGATATTAACATCTACATTGAAGATCTGTGCTCAGAGAAAATTCTCAATCTTCTGAAATCTATTACCATAAGAGTATGATACTAGGCTGAGGGTAGCAGAATACTTCCTTACCATTTCCAGGGCCCTGTGTTTACTTCTCCCAACAGCAAAATAAAGCTGTGGCTTTTACAATTAAGAAACCTTAGAGGTCCACCTGTGCAATAACCTGCTACTACACAATACCACAGGCTACACAAAATAATCTCCTAAAGTTCTGGAGGTTGGAAGTCTAAAATTACAGAGCTGACAGACTGGGTGAGGTCCCCCTCCTGTCCCACAGCAGTGAGAGTGGGACTTCTGGTTATGGCCTCACCTGGTGGGAAGGAGAAACAGGTTTCCCTAAGGCCTCTTTAAAAAGGACACTCTCAAAGGCCTTACACCTCCCAAAGGGGGCGGGGGATGGGATGAGGTTTCAACACTTCAGCTGAGGCAGAACAGAGATGCTTGGGCCGGACGATCAACAATACACTTGGCAGTTGACACAGGTTTCAGAACCTCAGAAGGGCTGACTGGACCAGCTGAATCATCCCAGGCCAGGCAGCAGCCCTGCCTGGCCAAAGCTGCCCAAGGTGGGTAAGGTTTGCCAGCTATAGAAGGTGACCAAGCTCCTAATGAAGCCACCTCTCCAGAGACCTCAAGAAAGTCTGGCCACCGAATGTACCATAGTGTCACCTGTACGGAATAAAATGTGCACCACGGAATTGTATTTTTTGTTCTGTGAGCGGGCAGATGGCACTGTTTTAAATGGCTAACAGCTGAGCTGGAGTTAAAGGTGGACTACACTTCCCACTTTCATGACAATTTTTTGGCACTAGGTGTTAGCTCTGTGGTCCTGAGCTACATTTTTATTAATGATAATAGGCACATTTTAACTTTCCTGAATAACATTACATACACTAAAGACTGAGTTCTAATAAAAGTTTGAATATGTCATACATTATTAATGTCAGTCATTTTAAAGTCAAAATCTTATGCACCCCCAACCCCGAAGATGAAGGGCTGCTATAATAAACACCTATGAGACATTCTCTGACTGTCATCTTCCAGCTGGAGCCCTGCAGATTTAGGGGAAAATGTCAAACAAATTTGATAGTTCTGAAATATATTCAAGCTAACTTGTTCAGATGGTGTGTGCTTGAATTTTGGGAACTCTGGGGCAAATCACTCAATTTTGTCACTGATCATATCTGTAACGTAAGTGACATTTAACTAAAAATATTCCTTACACTTAGAATACTAATTAAACTGTTATGATTAAAGGGTATTAATGTGTGGGGATTTCCTCCATTCGAGTTAGGACCTGTTATTAAAGTCAACTAAAAATTAAGAAAGGCCTTTATTAGTAGAGGCCTTGAGATTTGACAAGATTAAGAGAAGTGACCACTGAAAATTTTCCTGTGAGAGGAAGCCTTTAATACGTGGCTTGTGAGGGCTTCCACATCACTGTCCGCTGACTTGATTTGCATCTAGTGTTGTGGTCTAAGATCAACTCAGTTCTTTCAGAATAAAGTTTAAAAGAATTTAACAACCACAATAAAACCATCAGAATAAGTGAAAAGACCAACCTCGAATTTGCTATGTGTGCTTGGCCAGTGTTTTGTCAAGGCAACACAAGAGTCATTTGGGAAGAAGGAACCTCAAGTGAAAAAAACATGCCCCTCCCCACACCAGGCAGACAGGCCTGTGGGCAAGCCTGTGGGCATTTTCTTGATTAATACCATGGGTGGGCCCAGTTCACAGGGGATGATGCCACTCCCAGGAAGCAAGCAAGTAAGCAGTGTTCCTCCACGGCCTCTTAAGGTAGAAGGTGACATAAACCCTTTTCTCTCCAAGTTTCTTTTGGTCGTGGTGCTTTGTCATCACAATAGAAACCCTAAGACACTAACTGTATGGATATTTGGACAGGTTGACCATGTAAGATAATACAGCGACTCTAGTTTGAACCCGGTCAGCACTTCTTCAACTCTCTCATACTCAAGGCTTTTCCCCATGGGCTTATTCTACATGCACTGCTGAGCCTGAGGGAACACATGTGTTGTTTAAGCTTTCCAGGGAGCATGAGAGGAAGCCATGGACAGCAGATGCCGGCACTTAATGATGGGGGTGGGGTGGTGGTGGGGTGTGTGTGGTGGGGGGTGTGGTGAGCAAAATAAGACCCCAAGAGAGAGTCCCCGCAGCATGAACCAAGCCCCCGAATCCAACATACATTCTCATGATAAAAGCTGACTTCAGTATACTTCGTTTTTGAAAGCTAAGTTTCAGCTGNTATTTTGTCTCACTGATTCAGAGTCCTGAGAAAATAAAACAAGACTTCCTCCATCTTCACTCCCCACCCCTACCTTCCTGAATGTGCCAAACCACTGATGCCTACGTGTGAAACTGCTGTCTGTGGTCGAGCATGCTGAAAAGAACACTTTTCTGGTTTGGAGCCACCTGAGTTTGGCTGTGGGAGACAGAAGGCAGCGAGCACATGGGCTGTAAACCACGCTCATTGGCTCCATGAGGCACCAGGAGGATGCACATTGTTTTCTGAGCCTNGAGTGTCTTAGGATTCACTGCCAGATTTCTCATGAGCAATCTATGAGAGACAGTACCTACAGCCAGGAGGGCTCACCAAGCAGCCTGTCTTCTGCATGCTATCTGACTTGGTGGAGAGTGGCCCAGATTCATCTCCCTGTGGCCAGTGTCTNAGAAAGTATCAAAGAAACCCCACTTGTGGTTTGGGGAACAGGACAGGCTCTTGGGTACAAACCAATTTTAGACAAAGTCAAGTTTAAATCAAAATGGACTCAGTCACAGATGTGATCAGTTCCTTTGGTCCTACAGACACCTGACTAGGCCAGTAACAATTTGCAGATGTTTACAGCGCAGCCAAAGTGGGATCTGAACGGCCAGTGATTTTTTTTTCTTTCTTTTTTTTTTTTTTTTTTAAACCAGACTGCCTCAGCCATAGCATAACCACCAAAGGTGGGTGGAGGACAAGGTATGACCTAGTGTCCTATCCTAAAGAAGAGTATGAATGGAGTCACTACTCCACCAGTGTGGGCTTAAGGGANGGACATGGGGGCAGGGTCACATCTTCCAACATCTTTACACTACTGCATGATCTCCTGCACCACGGGTAGCTCTTAGGCTGCAGAAGAGTTCAGGGACATTCTACCAGACTATAGCTGTCCTCAATATACCTCCATCATCCCCCACCTCAAGTACTGAGCCAGGGTCAGCCATGACTGCAGGGTAAATTTCTATAAATAGCACCTTTGCCTATGCCCGTTTCTTCTCTGTCTTATCAAGAAACATCTCTGCTCAGCCTGAAGCAAAGCAGCAGGAATGTCCCTCTGACCCCTTGGCCATCACAGACCAATACAGAAGAGTAATTCATGTAGACTCTAAGTACAGATGCCAACAACAACTTTTGCCACTAATTAGATCTGTAACCTAAACTGAATTTAACCAAAAGTCTTGCTTATGCTAAAATGTTGTCTATACTAAGTTATGACCAGAGGCTATTAATGTGTGGGCATTTCCTCCATTAGAGTTAGGACCTATTAGTAAAGTCAACTGAAAATTATGAAGAGCTCTTAATAGTAAATGTACCTGTGGTGACAAGTACAATAAAAAAGACTCAGGGGAATGTCCCCNTGAGCCTGTGGCTTCTGAGCCTACAGGAAGAACAGGAGTCTATCTAGATAAGGACCAGGAGTGCTCATGGCAGGAACTGCAGGCTATTTGGAGTCAGGAGCAGATAAGAGTTTGAGATGCTCCCAAATGTGGAGGTCTGGGTTCTGCACAGAGAGCAGGGACAGGGGACACAAGGCAGGGGGGTGGACTTGGGGAAAGCAGGTGCAGGGGGAGGAGACTCCAGAGGCCACTTAGAATCTACAGAGAGGAGGAATGTGTAGGTGAGAGGCAGAGTTCTCCCCAGGGGCTGACAGAACAACATTGGCAAAGCAAAATGCCTGTCATCTGGACATTCCCGCCTCAGTATCTTGCTAGTAAGAAATCCTCTTTATCAGGCACCAGAGAACCATCATGAGGAACGTGGGGATTCTGAATTCTAAACCACTATAGAGGCAAGGCACCAAAGGCAACAACGCACCCTATGCTTTCCCCCTTCCCTCATGGATCACAAACACTCCATCCCACCTCACCCTAAGGCCTCATCACTGTCACTGGGGTCATGTGGTGTCTTTATGCTCTACAGAGGAGAGACTATGTACCCTGACAGCCAGAATGTGTAAACCCAAGGAGACGAAGAGTGGGCAGGAAACTTATCCAGGAATTTAGTTCCTCCACGTTAACTCNAGCTTTGAAAAGTTAAGTCAATGCCTTCACCTCTACAGGCTGAGCTGATCCCCAAAGTCCCTTTGTGGGTCACAGACAGCACAGCTGTGTGGCAAGATGTCCTGGGCACATACATGTGCAATGACAGTGTCCAAGGAGTAAGTACAATGTGGGCCTTCCTCCACAGGAGGGGGGTTTACCCCGAAGATCTGCTGAGCTCCTATGTCTGTCAAGAGCATTAAAACTCAGCAATGGAGCACCCTGTGAGGAAGCCATCTTGTATGTAAGTCCTTCCCTGCAGGTTCTCAGGGCCACCTACCCATTAAAAACAAACAACAAGAAACAACATACGCTCAATGAATGAACTCCACTTTCCGCTCTCACCACTACCATTTCATACACTTCGTCAGCCATTCCATTATCAGTGCTGGTGACTGCTAGGAGCCTTGGCAGGTCAATCCCCTCCCCCAGCATATGCTCCACAGCTGTCTCCTAGAGCTATTTCTTCTCCCAGCCCTTTGAGAAAGCTCCAAATCTTACTGTGTGCCTGTGAAGGTAAAAGGGTGTGGCCAACAAGGGGTTGCACTAATTCCTGACCCTCCCTCTCTTTCTTCTCTCCCGATTCTGAAACTAATGTTGATTTCTTTCTAGGGGTGCATGCCTTATAATGAAATATTCTACNTAGGAGTGTCATATAAAACTCCCAAGTGCAGAGTTGATTGCTAGGATGGGAGGAAATGGGGAGATCTGTGAGCTGGGNGAGCGCCGTCACCACTCATTTTCTCTCTCCATTTTCTCCAGGCAGTCCCTCTTCCACNGGGCAGATGCACCAAGAGCCATCTTGGGGATAGAGGGGTTGGAGCAATTGGCTCTTCCCACATTCACACAGTTCCTNGTGCACAGGGCTCTGAACTCTGAATTCCTGGCACAAATAAATGAAAGCTATTCTTTTCTTAGCAGGCAGGTAAATATGTGACTAAACATTGAAGGTTGGGGAAAAAAATGGTTTAGAGATTTTTTTTTTTAAATAAATGCAAAAGCCAAACGGTAACACAGATGCCAATGAAAATACCTTAGTTTTTCATTACAATTTCTGATGAAAATACATATTCAGCACCTTTCAACACATACACCCGATCTAGGAGTATGAATATTTTGAATATGCAAAAGGGTGAGATGAGGCACAGATTACACGTGACATTCTCCAGGATGACTGGAAGTGTCAAGCCACCAGCAAAAGCTGAGCACACACCTAGCTTTCTAAGACTGGACTGGATCTACAAAAACTCAACAGTATAAATTAGAATGAGTAAACGGTCATGGTGAAGATGCAGGCAAACGGCATTCCTGCAGGACTGTCTGAATCACATTTGGGGTCCAGCTCCCATGCTGCCTAGCTCTTGGGAAGGCTACAGCACCTCTTTTGTTGTCCTTGTCATCATCTGCCACAGATATGGATGGTGGGGAGGGCAGTGCCTGGTGGGTGAAGTAGCTGGAGAAAGCCCTGGATTTAAGTGACTGGCACACAGCAAGAACCCAAGTGGCAGCTGCCTAGGGGTTTGCTGTAAACAAGGATTTTGATTAATGCTAGAGTTAGAGTTGGAGGTGGATCAATTGGAGAAAAGTACAGGCAAGGCTTTCTCAGCTGAGCTACATGGATTTGTCTCCTATAGCATTCCCCAGGGGCAGGTGTCACCTCCCTCCTGCCCTCGGGGTCAGAAGTAGATTATGCACCAGAGTGTCCAGGAATAACCCGAGACAGCCTACTCAGTCTACAAACAGTCTTAGTGTCGGGAGGAGAAAGGCACCGTTGCCAAGGCAAGGGTAGCTGGACAGACCCAGCTGTTCTGGGTAGACAGAGGTGACTGATCCCCAGTCCTCCAGAGGCCTGTGCTCCTACCTCTAAGTCCTCAGTTACTGAAGACCTACAATGAACAGTGCCCAGCCAGGACACAAGGGACTTTGCTCCTGGCTTTGGCTAAGCCTCAACTGTCTGGCTATCATAGCAAAGTGTGGCATAGTGATCTAGAAGTACCTTCCAGAAATCAGCATAATGTCCANAAACTATCTACACAGGAAAAAAAGTAACATAAAAGCCACAGTGGATCCAGGGGTCCTTTTGAGGACCACATAGCTAACTTTTGTCAATGCTACATTTTAACTTAGCATACCAGGTTAAATTGTATCCGGTCAGCTTCCATTAGTAGTGTGCCAATGACTGCGTGTTACAACGAACTCTACTCCCAAATACCTACTTGCAAATTTTAACACGTCAGCTAGTCGACAGCCGTGCTTCCCAAGGAAACAAAAAANGACGAAAATCAAGCAAATTTCCTACAAACAGCCATACCCACGCCATANTTCCTTAAAGAAACACAGGTGCTGCAGCTCAAAAATATCTAAGAACTGTCCTGCAGAGTGGTTTCCACAGCTGGGGAACCCAGCAACAACCCGGGCACATTTGCAGAACCTGTGAATTCAGGTACAGAGTGGAGAAGCCCAGTGGTTCTCAACCTTCCTAACACTGCGACCCTTTAACACAGTTCCTCCTGTTGTGGTGACCCCCGACCATAAAATTATTTTCGTTGCTACTTCATAACTGTAACTTTGCTATGGTTATGAATCATAATGAAAATAACTGACATGCAGCAGGATAGCTGATATGTGACCCCTGTGAAAGGGTCTTTTGATCCCAAAGTGGTCACGAGCCACAGGAATGAGAACCACTGCTCTAGGCAAAAGGTCACATATGTGAGCACCCTGGCTGACCCTGTAGAAAAGTACCCAGCACCACCTGTACTGGCTGAGCCCATTACGTAAACCCTGGCTCTCTGTGCACCAAGCAGGAGCCTTTGGATGCCCACCTATCCTCTCCATACTACCAACAGCGAGCACAAGGCCAGGGCCATAGGAAAGCGGGTAGCAGTAGGAGCTCAGATAAGTNTGGGGGGTGGGGTGGGNTCAGCAGCCAGCACAGCTGCAGGGTGCCAGTTAGCAATGCCCCAAGGAGCCTCAGCCATGGGGGGAAACAAGCAGTGGAGACAAGGAACATTTCAGACATATGGATAGGAGCGACCAACCAATGCCGGCCATATGGGGAAACGCAGTCAGAAACACAGTAAGATGCTTTTACTCATTCCAGGCATTTTTAGTCCATGTCGCTCTGTTCCATGGCTTGCATTAACTCGTTAGCTCAGAGGGGGAGTCCTTTAAAAGCTGCCACGTGGTGAGACTGTAAGAAGCAATCAATATGTCAGTTATCCTGAAACACAGACAGACAGTCCTCAGGATCCCCAGGGCAGCATCCCAGGGTCTGCCATGGTCACCCAAACTTACGTCTCCTCACATGCCTTATATAATATGGCGGAGTATTTGCACAGAACAGAGCCTACGCACACCCTCCCATGTTAGTCAAGTATCACACAATATAATGTAAGCACTATGTAGATGATGGACTGTATTATATGGAATNAGGACAAGAAGAGAGACNTGTACGTACTCATATAAACCCAGTAACATTCCTGATTATTTTCAATCTGCTCATAGTTGGTAGAACCTTTCATGTGAAACCTATAGACAGACACAGGGGCTCACAGTACTGAACCTGACTTTCAGTAGACACTACTGCCCAATGGGCAGAGCAGCACGGGTTTCATGAACCCACTGTTAGCTCCACACCTGCTTCTCCACGTTTTCTGAAGCACACACTCCTCCCACATCTCATGGTCTCTCCTAGCTTTTATCCTATTAGTAATTTTTTTCTCCTTCAAAACAATCTGTCTCTTATTTTCTAATTATCCTCCCACTAATCTGTTGTAAGTTGTTTTACATTTTTTGGTTCTAAATACTTGGAAGCTTATGACATACAGAAACAAATGTGAATTTATTCTGAATGTCTGGCAGCACAGCACTAGAGAAGTTTCTATAGTATTCCAGCAATAATACATGTGACAGCCTGTTTCTCTTGTGAACAATCTGGTGAGACAGAGTTGTAATGGATTCTAAATTACAATGCATTATTATGTTTAATTCATGCTCGCACAACGGTAGATAGGACACCACAGAGAGGATGAAGTCATGACAGAACAAACCTCNGGAGGGGCTGGACATCTGAGACAGAACTGAGATCTTGCCTTTTGCATGTTATAATACAGATTTTCCAGGNGTGTGTCGGGCTTTCTCCTGTTCTTTAAGGAAGCCGCTCCANGGAGTGACTTGGCTAGGAAGCATGTTCCAGGCAGGGCAGGGTAGCTTAGCAGCACTGTTCTCATTCCTGAGGAACAGTCGGGACAGAAAAGCCCACGACTTCTACAACAAACACACTGCAGAAATCAACATCTCCCTTAATAGGATAAAAAGAGGACAAAAACTCTAAGGGACTGTCCGAAAACTGCNGTTCCCTGGGCTGTGTCAGGCACCCTGCAGCAGGAGTCCATATGCTCTGTGCTAACTCCACTGACAGCAGCCACAAGCCATCAAGCAATCTAACTGTAATGCATACAAACACCAAGAGATTAGATACAAATGCTAACTGGCTCTTTCAGAGCCAAGAGACCCCAGAGGATGTGCTTTCTTCTAANTTTTTCTACCTAGTTCAGTTTTCTTAAAGGTATGCCGTTTTAAAGACTGGAGACAACTACTTGATAGTTTTATGAAATACAGCCATTTCAGGGATTATATTTTTCACATTTTNAATTAAAATATTATCACATCACTTGTCTCTTTCCTCTTCCTTGCTCAACTCCTCCCATGCTCTCACCATTTCAAATCGATAGCCTCTTTTTCTTTGATTATTGTTGTTACATATATATTACATGTAAATGGACAAATATATAAATACAACCTGCTGAGCACATTTTCGTTGTTTGTGTGTATATGGATTGAGGGCTAACTGCTCTGTACTGGAGACCATTACAGAAAATGACAAACAGACACAATGCATGGAGCCTCACCCCAGCTGATTGAGCAGCAGCACAGCTCCTGCTCAGAAAAGAGGGTGGAAAGATTGGAAGAACCTAGGAGGTCTGCTGTAAGACTTCCTCTCTTAGAAATAGCTGCATAAANGAGACCTGAACAATGGCTCAGAAACAGTCTGGGTAGTTGCAGCAAGCAGCAGGCATTCCTCACTCTCATCCTAGAGACACACAGGAAACAGGTCAACCACAGGGCATTGTTCTGATGAGGAACCGGCAGAATGCATGGGCACCTGCGGTTTTCTTGTGCCTTACGTTCGATCGCAGTGCGTACTCATGATACTGTCTGGTTTCTGAAAGGCTAATTCCAAACTGAAGTCACTACAGTACTGCAAATGACCCTACAGACCTGGGGTTCACGTCATAGCATCCCCTTGACCATGAGATAGATGCCTTTAGGCCCAGGGTGGTCTCTAAAGAACTCCCTAAGCATGCCTGTATGTTTTTAATGCACAGCAAGGTGACAGGAGCCCTGTTCCCATGAGTCATTTGAGACTAAGCTGCTAAGACCACCCCAGTACTACACATAAACATACCCACCAAACCTGGGAAATTTACATCATTATCATTATTATTATTATTCATCTAACCTGGGACCTCACTCAGGTTATGCTAATCAGGACCTAGTTTCCCATGTCTGGAATGAGGAAAGTGTTCTCTCTAAACTGTTCTCCAACATTCCATAAATGCTAACTTGGAGACAGTTTCCAATCTACTGCACAGGGAGGCCTGCCACTCAACCCAGATGGTCAACTCTATGGAGACAAACACATCAGTCAGAGCTGAAGTGTACTCTGGCTCTCCTATGTGGTGTTCTTAGGGAGGTCACGGGGCCATTCTCTCGACAGGAGTGGTATCACCTGCTTCTATGTAACAACAGATGTTTTTATAAGGTCACATCCCAGCTGACTAGACACATCTTGCTTAATTTAACAACCTAGATCTTTCCCTGTAAGTCAAAAAAGCCTATTAGCATGCCCAATGGCTCAAGGACCTCTTCCTACTGTTTGAAGCCCCCAAATGCTTTCTAGACAGAATTAGGCATCTTTACTGTTGATGGGAAAAATGTATGTGGGGTAGGCTGTTTTGGCAAGGACGGCGTGCTGTGTGACTTGCAAAGCTGCTCCGTGTTCATTTATCAGATAGTTGCTGCAGGCATCTAGTGGCCCTTGAGCTCTGTGACACCTGGCTCCTGCCCACTACTACTTACTACCAGTTCACTGAGAGACTGATGGAAGACAAAACTTAGAAAGGCTAAGGAAATTGTAAATATTCTTTGTAGATGTGCTTGATATACTGTGCACCCCAATAAAGCTTTCCTGGGGTCAAAGAACAAAACAGCCACTAAATAGACATAGAGGCCAGAAAATGGTGGCACACATGCCTTTAATCCTAGCATTCCAGAGGCAGAGAGCCATCTGGATCTCTGAATTCAAGGCCACACTGGAAACAGAGCCAGGCATGATGGCACACACCTTTAATCCCAGGAAGTGATGGCAGGAAGCAGAAAGGTATATAAGGTGTGAGGACCAGAAACTAGAGGCTTTTTAGCTTTTTAAGCTTTGAGGCTTTTAGCAGCAATTCAGCTGAGATCCATTCAGGTGAAGACTCAGAAGCCTTCAATCTGAGGAAACAAGATCAGCTGAAGAATTGGAAAGGTGAGGTTGGCTGTGGCTTGTTCTGTCTCTCTGATCTTCCAGCAGTCACCCCAATATCTGGCTCTGGGTTGTTTTAATTAATAAGAACTTTTAAGATTCATGTTACATGTAGAAAACAGGTATGCTTTAAGAGAAGCAAAATCTNACGGCACCAATGGGAAAGAAGTTGCTGGACCCTGTGATCGAGGGGACCACTTCACCTCTGTTAGGGAGAGGTATCAGAATCAGGTCCACTAGTTTACTTTCCTCCAAATAAATGGAGTCTGTGTATGGTACCCTGGAGGACTGCATGTGGTCCTCATGTTCAAAGTGTAAGAAGCTACACATCGTGGCTCACATCTGTAATCCCCAGCACTTGGAAGGCTNAGTAAGGAGGACTGCTGGGCTGCTGAGAATTCAAGGTCATTTGGGCTACATGGTAAGATCAAGACCAGACCAGCCTGCAAGGCAAGTCCTCTCTGCCTTGGTGGGGGTTAGTTATAATAATGCCAACTGTTAAAGTACATGTTTCATTTTTACATAAAGGAGACACTCACTTCCTAGTTCACTCAAACTTTAAAACCAGATCTGACAGAGGTGTTTAAGCCACTGGTGGGTGTAATACAAGTTCTCTCCCTAAGAGAGCCATCGTATCCTTAATATTCCCTAAGTATTCACTGTGGGAATTCCCAATGATGGGAATGTCTTTCTAAAAATGTGTTGCTCTGATTGGTTGATAAATAAAGCTGTTTGGCCAATGGTGAGGCAGAATAAGGTTAGGCGGGACATTCGAACTAGGAGGAGAGAAGCCGAAAGCAGAGCAGGGGCAGACGCCATTCTGCCACCTAAAAAGCAACATGTAACGGCACACAGGTAAAGCCACGTGGAACACGTGGCGACATAGATTTATAAAATGGGTTAATTTAAGATGTAAGAGCTAGCTAGCGAGAAGCCTGCCAGGGCCATAGTTTAAAATGATATAAGCCTCTGTGTGTTTATTTGGGTCTAAGCGGGCCGTGGGAGCCAGGCGGGGGAACAGGACAAACTTTCGTCTACATAAAACACTTTCCTATGGACACAGCTCTTGTCCTTGTCTCCCAGAGGGCTCCAATATCAGGCTGGGTCCCCTGGCAGTGCAGTAAAGGAACCCTAGAACCTGAGGGCTCCCAGGCGGGAACTTGGTGAAGGCAAAGAAAACATGGGCCACCCTATGACACAAGCATCCGGATTATAACCTCACCCCAGTGCACCAGCATGGGGACAGTGTTCAGTCTTGCCTGTCTCTCTTGCCAGCCTATCTTCCCATCCCTCCATGTGCCCTGCTTTAAGGCCTCCCAGTCTCCTGTTTGAGTCTGGATCAGGTCATGTCTGTCTCTTGACCTCTCCCTTTCTTCACCCCCATTTCCCTCCCATCCCTGCAGAGGCCACGAATGCTGCTCAATTCTTCCGCTGTTCATTATCACCCAGGCAAGGCTCAACTCCTTTGGGGCCGTGGTGGGTTCTGGCTAGAATCAGAACGGTAACAAAAACTGCTCTTGAGGTACTTGCAGAGAAATCTTTGAAAATTATCTCCCAGGGAGCAATGTCTCCATCCCAAAAGGCTTAGCACAGGGCTTTACAAGATCTAGCCTACACAGTCATGCAGGTCAAACAGCAACGGCAAGGCCAGAAGTAGCCTGGGCTGGCTCACTGCTGAGCTCAGAGCTATGCCAGGAGGACTCTGCCCGCAGAAACAGCATTTGACAACCAATCACTCCTTGTTCTGCATGGGAACATTTTCCTGATTGTTCGTGACCAGGAGCTGAACATGAAAGGAGATCCAGCAGATAAATGCTTTGCCCTCATCAAAGAAAATGCGAGATGAGCTTGTTTTACTCAATTACAAATCATTGAAAGAGAAGAATGTCAATACCTTCAAAGAGATGTTTTTGTCAAATATACTGTTGCCTTCAAGCGGCTGGAAGAAAACACTGTGTGTGACAAGGCTTAAGTGTCGAAGGCACATAGACAGCCACACAGAGCCACTGTCTCCTCCCCTCATAGAGAAAAGCTCTAGTTCATAGCACTGTGGCTCTGTGGGTGACTCCTATGCAATTTACTCCAAACTAGGCATCAAGCATGGAAGTCCTACCACGGACCTCAGATTCGGGTGGATTCCTATAGCAGTATAAATTCCACATGGATGACAGCACACAGTACAAGAAGCTAAGGGATGGGGCAGAGGTCAATACTGTTTTGATACATCCTCACAGCAGGGATGCTTTCCACTCTGCACATACAGTCTGTAACGCATGTTCTAACTCTGAGGACACATCAGAGTCCGTAACTACACAGGAAGCCTGAACACTTAGTCTCTGAGGTTTGTATTACAAGAGAGAGACACCTGGGAGACAAGAGGGACCACAGGAAGCACTTTCACTTTCCTCCAGCCTACAAACTGGTGGAAGTCAGGCTGTGGAGAATAAAATGATTGCACATGGAGATCAGTAGTGGACGTGCCTCCTCTTCTTCTGGATAACAAGGTCCCTCTTTGTCCAAAGCAAAGGCGGTCGTGACAGAGATGTGGAAACACACAAACTGCAGCAACAACAAAATTACTAAAAACCGGGCCAAGCCAGTGAGGTGGCGCAGAGGATAAGGGTGCCTGACAGCAAATCTGAAGACCTGAGGAGTTTGATCTCTGGGACTTGCATGGTAGAAACAAGGAACAGACTGCTGTGGGTTATCTTCTGACCCCCACATACATGCTGTGGCATGTGTGCCCTCATTTTGTGTGTGCATGCACATATAAAAGACAGGGGAAAAAATGTAATGGGGGCCACTTCTCCCTGAGTCCCAAAGGCCCCTTGGCTATGAAAATGAACTCCTATTAATAAGTATAGATATCTAAAACATAGTTTTATCTGTANTTTTGCAATCTTTCATGCTTAATGCAAATGTTTCCAATGAATTATGTGCTGAAATTGGGACGGAAGCTCACAGAAGAAACATCACTCACTGAAGAGATTTGCTCTGCTTGGCAAAGCCCTGGAGGGCAGAGTCAGAGCCAAGGGGAGGAAGTTTGAGAAATGTAAAATTTTTGATGCTATTTAAGGAAGCACTTTCTAACAATCTGTGTTCTCCAAAAATGGAACTGGCCTTCTGGAGCAGTCTATGCGTTCCAGCAGGGCTTGGGTGGCAATCTGTCGGGCACAGGGGAACAGGCCCAGCACCAGGGTGGGTGGGGATGAGCTGGTTTGGTTTGGTTTGGTTTGGTTTGGTTTGGACTTAGGAGTGTGGGATGAGATGAACTGATCACACTCAGGGAAATCAGAACACACTGGTAAAGATGAGGCCTGGAGCTCCATCCTGAGGCCTTGGCTTTCCTCCTAAGAAAGTCACTGGGCAGCCGTTTGAGGGCTCTCCATGACCTCAGGGGGCTTACTTTTTCCACTTCCAAGTTATGTATATTCTGTGGTTTACAGAATTCTGAAGACTTTTTTAAAAAGCAAAATATGTCAACAATGCTTAACATTACTACAGAGGGTGTGTTAGGAGACGGCTGGGAAGTTAGTCAAAACCCCTCAGAACAACACTAGGGCACTGACCCATTCACTAACGCTGCTTTCTTTATTCCACTTAACTAAGAGGCCAAAGAATAGGGCAGGGGCATTTCTTTGTAGTGACAGTCTCAAGCAAAGAAAAAGAATACACAGGGGAGAGAATTCGGTGGAAAAAGACCTAGAATGCTAATAACAAATGGAATTTTTTCAGCAGTCTCGGAGTCTACACTGGCCACAGACATCCTGAGAAAAATCCATGAGCAGCACAAAATACCTCCTAATGACTGAAGGCTTCACCCACTGAACAGTCAGCACAGACCTTTACNGACTATACAAGGAGGAAGACAAGGCGGGTACCCCACCCCGAAACACCCACCACATCCGGTGTGATTTTGTTTTCAGTTTTCTCATGCCTCCCTCACCTCTGCCCGCTCCAATGACACGAATCCTCTTCTAGGAACAAAGAAAAACCTACATACACTTGGCCAGGTGATGATACTGGCTCAGTGCCACAGCAAACCGGAAGTGACAAGCCGGCACTGTTGGCTACAAACAACTTTATACTTACCTGAGGAGGCAACAACTGTCAACTGTCAGCTCAGCTCAGTTGTCCTTCCACAGAACCTTCCTGATTATATTCCAGGGTAATCTGAAGCAGTAACCATGGTTAGTGGGCACCAAGTGCACACTCAGGTATGGCTGGCCACCACTGTGGTAGTGAGCTCCTGTCGGACCAGTGGCTACGGTTAATGTGGTTTGAATGCATCTCCTTACCTGGGTCCTTGTGTTGAATTTAATGCCCACTGAGAGGAGGAAGATGGAAGAAACTGGTTCCTATCCCAGTGCTTAGAGGTGGGGCCTTTGGGTGGTGATAGAAGGTGCATAAATGAATATTGGTGGCTTTACAGAGGGGATAATATCAAAACACACACACATAGAGTTCTCTATCTCCCCCAGTCTCTTGCCATGATACCTGTACCATACTGAAACTTTGCCAAGAAGGCAATACACATACAGCCACTTGACCTCATGTAAGCCAAATTAAGCCTTGTTCTTTATGGAGTAACCCGCCGTCAAGGAGTTTGTTACAGTGACAGGAAATGAACTAATATGCCAGAGGAAGAAAAGAGGCACAAACGGGAAGGACCAGAGAATGTCATAACTGAACAGGGCTTGTGGAAGTGTCCATTTGGGATGTCACACTGCTCAGCACCCTAACTACACATCAACTAACTGCCTGAAACCGTGATATAAAATACCCTATCGCCTACGACAGGAACAAACAAAAATAAAAGCAGACCCAAACATACCTGCCTTCTCCTTCAGTGTGTACAAAGGCCAATGTGTGCGAGTTTGTAAGAGGAAAGGGTTGATATACTGACAGGCAAGGCAAAGCTATAAAATTGGTCNTGAGTCTAAGTCGGGGTCTTCTAGAGTTTGGATGCAAAGAGACAGCTGTGTAGGGGTCCACAGCATACAGAAGTGTCGATTTACCCAAGATTCCAAACTCCATAAATTATCCAGAAAATGGTAAGCAGAGCCTTCCACTTGATCTCTGTACAAAACCCAAGTAGGAGGCTGTCATTATTAACACCTACCCCCAAACACACATACACACCACACTTACACACACTATACCACATCACACCCTTATATACACCACATATACACACACACTACACATACCATACACCACTCACACACTGCATTGCATCACACACACCCACACCCACACACCACACTTACACATACCATACCACATCACACTCCTACACACCACACCACATATACACACACACTACAGACATCATGCTCACATATATCACATTTACACACATCGCATCGCGTCACATCGTGCGCACAGACACACACACACACACACACACACACACACACACACACACACGCTGAAGCAGCAATGCTGTCCTCTGGCCTCAGCAATGGCCTAGCTATTCCAGGTGGGGCGTGCACACTCACCTAGTGTGTCCTTGAGATTCTTCACCAGGGAGCCCTTCTTCAGGCTGTTCTTGCGCTCCACGTAGTTGGACGGCACNTAGCCTGTCCTGTTGGCTGCGTTCCTCACCCGCCACCACGTCTTGGAGTCGTCCAGCAGCCACAGTCTCTCGTTCTTCCTGATGTCGAGCTCCTGGTCCTGCTGGGCTGTGTAGTCCCACTTGGCTATGACAATGACTTCTTCTGTCATCTTTCATGGAGTCCTTCTGCCAGAAAAACATTTAAGGATGCTCATTAGCTACCTGAACACCTTGTCCTCTGACAGATTTGAAAAATTAGGCAATGACAGCTCCTAGGACTGCAGTGTCACTAGTCTCCTCCAGGCCCTTGAAACACTCGTCCTTAAAATGACCTTCCAGCAAGCTCTAGTGTGGCTGAGAAGCAACGTCTTGTAACCAAAGCCTACAGCCCTCTCCATGCACTAGATGAGCTGCACATTTTACTGAAGTCAGACACAAACTTTAAAAAAAAACACTCAAAATATCAATCTTATAATTAAAATGCTCACTTGACTACACAACACTGGCCCCTATAGCTGATAGGTTTACACTCATGTTCTCAGCATATGCTGAAGATTTGAAGATATTTAGTAAATATAACACGCCCAAACTACTTCTACAAACTCAAATTCAAATTACTGTACTACAAATGCAACGCGGAATCCTGAGATGGATGGTAAAATAGAGAGAGGAAATTGGTAGAAACACTGCTGAAATGTAAGCAAAGCCTGGGCAACAGCAATGTGCCCGTGTTAATTAGTTCTGACAACTCAGTGCACTATGTTAGCACTGGAGAAATTAGCTAAGGGGTGTGTACAGGAATGCTCTGCACAAATAACTCTACAGCTTTCCCGTAAAAAGGAAGTTATTCTTTAAAACTGGTATCCACACAAAACCCGTACTTAGAGATTCAGGCCATTTTATTCCTAATTGCCCGAATTGGGAAACAAGATAAACCTGTCTACCTGACGATGGCATACTTAAGTGCCGGGGAAAGAGAGGGAGGAAGTGCAGATGCCTCCTGGAAGTGAAAGCAGGCGTTGAGGGCAGAAAGGCTGGGCATGTGCATTTAGACATGGGGTTCCTTTGAGCAAACTTTATTGAGGACCCTGGGAAGCCTGTTCTCTGTGACTTCTGTGTCCATTTTGCATCTCCCAGTGTTAGCAAGATCCTCCACCCCACACCTGATNAGGTTCCTCACCCCCCACCATATGATGTCTGGTCATCTGGCTTCCCTCAGCAAGAATCCTGTTAGGCCGGCTCATCTGGCATCCCCCCACACTTCCTCCTCCCCTATAGCTATGCACTCCAGCTTATCCTCATGTGGGGAGCTGAACTCTGTCTTCCTGACTATAAAATTCCCCTGCAGGACCCCCTGAACAGTCTGCCTTGATTTCCCCTAACTAGTTCTTCAATAGCAATTCCACTATATGACATTCTGGGAAAGGGGAAAAAAAAAATCTATGGAGACACAGGGCTAGTGGATATTTGGGGGGAACAGAAGCAAACAATGCAGAGAGACGGTGAGGGCATGGAATTGAGAATANATGTCAAGACACGTCTGTTGTACAGATCAAAATGCACATTAAAATTATGCCAAAATACAGCTTATTAAAACAACAGATATGGCACAAATTTGATGACGTCAATCTGGGAAGTAATAAATAGGGAAGAACACCACACATACAGGCACAACGCATACTTCAGGAATGTCACTCTTCTGGGATAGAAGATGCACAAGTGTTCTTGTGGCAGAAAAATCATTGGAGATGCCCCCAAATTATAGAAAGAACAATGACAGGACACTGGGCCCAGACCCCTCTGCCCTTCCTCCTGACACTATGCTGATCTTACACCATGAGTTCAGGGTTACAGAGGAAACCCATGCACCTGACTCACGGAGGCATGAATATGACACTTTCTACCACATTCAGGCACGGAAGAATAATACCTGTCTTCTCACTTACGAATTTCCACATTAGGAGACTAAAATCACTTGGGAAGAAGGAAATGCTTGTAAGACATACATATAATGTACATAATGTCCAAGAGGAGTTTACCCAAAGTTCTTCTGAGAGCTGGAGACCTGTAATCAGAGGACCTCTAGTCCACTACCTTGTAAGCTCACACATCTGATAACTCTGTCAGACGAGACCAGTGAAAATCATCAAGGTGGGCATCTCTTTTAAAGTCAAGGACAAGGACAAGAGCAGAAACAGAAATGAGGCTCAGAGGGGGATTCCACTGAAATACCAAGTTTGCTGCTGACTTACATGATTTCCAGAATGAATTAAAACAGGAACAGATCAGTTGATGCTCAGCCAACCAAAGCACTCTACTGAATGGCCTTTTGCATCGACAGTAGCAACGGGAGGAGCTGGTGGCATTCCTTGCAGTGCATGCTCAAAGCATAAAGCTTTATAAAAACACAGCTTCCTACTAAGCCACAGCAGAGGATAGTGGAGAGGCTGGAAACATCCGCATCTGGTAAGGAATGTGGCAGGCACCCAGCGCAGCTAACCAATAACAAAGTCTCATGTCCTGCAGGTGGCAAAGCTGGAAGCTCGGGGCCTCAGATGCCATCAAGAGCCCCAGATGCTGGACATGGTGGTGCAAGACTTGGGGTTTGTCTGGCTGAGCTTCAGTCTTGTTTTGGTGGGATCTCTCCTTGCTATGCCCTAATTCTTATGTCTTATTCTGTGTTATCATATATTGAAAGTGTTCAACTAGTTCTTTTATTTTATAGGAGTTCATAGTTAAGATTTGTCTCAGGTCTTAGAAAAGACTTTGTATCTTTGAACAACATTGAAATAGGACTATGAAGACTTTCAAAGTTGGAATGAAGGCATTTTGCATTAAGAGATGGCCACAAGCCTATGGGGGCCAGGGGTAAAATGTTACAGTGTAAGTGCTGTGTTTGGGTGTCAATTGACAAGGTGTGTACTTGTGACGGTTAGTTTAAATTGTCAACCTGACTGGAATAAAGACCCTCACGGCATTAACGAGGCACAGGGATGTATTGGTATGTTTGTGTTTTTCCAAAGAGATTTAGTTGAGAGAAGATCTACCCTGAATATGGGTGCCACCAAATCCACGGGCTGGCATCCAGGACTCAACACAAAGAGAAAAAGGAGAAAGGCAGCTAAGCCCCAGCACTGCCTTCCCTCCTTCCTGGTCAGGTCACAAACCAAGCTGTTTCTGGTGCCCTGGCTTCCCTACCATGATGGCCCATACTCTTACAAACTATGAAGCCAAATAAACCCTTCCTCCTCCCTTGTGGGAGGTGGTACTGCTTCCTGAGCCCTTCCTCTGGTGATTGTATCAGAGCCTCCAGGAAAGGGCCAGGTACCAAGACACTCTCCCCCTCTCCACCTGTGNATCTGCCTCAGCACCCCCCCTCCCCCACATTTTCACAGGCTTTCAAAAGGAACCAAGACACAGAAAACTGAGCCACTAACTATCTCAAGGATACTCCTTGGGTCAAATCTCTCAGCACAACAACAACAAAGGCAGAGAATGTTCTATCTAGGACCCACATTTTTTAAACTGTCAGTTGGGAACCTAGAAGAGTTGCATCAACCCTTCATGACACATTTGACAACAATAAAAGGTTTCTGAATATGCAACCAAAAAGTAATTCAGAATCAAGTAGGTAATAGCCTGAGGTGGTTCTCACAGGACTCCCTGCAGCCTTGGCTCTGCATATGCAACACACCACACTAACCCAATCAAGGCTGCCCAAATGCCTCAGCTCAACTGAACTGACATATTCGTCCTGCCTGTACAGAATCCACTGTTTTTAGAGAAACAGAATGGTTTAATCATGAGGGGGGTGGGGGTGGGGAGGACTCGACAGTCTCCTGATGTCAGCCCTCTCTGCATGGAAGTTCCAAATTAGTATACTTTGGGTTGTAGGGTTGTATCATGTTAGAATGCGTGGCTTTTAAAATGCTGAGTCACTAACTTGAGCTTTATGAAACACTGGTAATAAACTCAGGCTTGGCTATCCCAACAGAATCTCCAGCAATTTCAGACATGGCCCTACACACACTTCTGCTATTCTGTATAATGTATGTGAAGCAGTGGTCTCAGCATTTGATGATTATAAAATAAAAATATCAATCAACTTTGAAAAATGTTGAAGATGATCTTCATCCTGTAGAACCAAATATTAAGTAGAGGTTTAACTCTTCATGTAAAAATAAAGCAGCCCAATTGTTAGCAAACTTGCTCTCCAGTGCCTTGGGGTTGTAAATGGAAGAGTTTGAGATGCCCTGCTATGGGAAGTAAATTCTGATATCTGATAAGACACATGGCACCCATCATTTAACCCAGAGAACAGCCACCATTCTGGGCAGCATCTTTTAGGAGACTGAGAATCAGAGATAGAGTGTGGTGATATACTGTGTATCAAATAAAGCTTGCCTGAAGATCAGAGGACAGAACAAGCCACTAGATTAAACACAGAGACCAGGCAGTGGTGGCACATACCTTTAATCCTAGCACTCTGGAAACAGAGATCTGTCTGGATCTCTGTGAGTTCAAAACCACCCTGGACTACATGAGCTTGACTCAGTCTAAGAGAGAAAACAGAGCCAGGCAGTGGTGGCACACACCTTTAATCCCAGCACTGGGAAGAACACATGCCTTTAATCCCAGGAAGTGATGGCTGAGTGGAGAAAGGCATATAAGGCATGAGGAGACAGGAACTAAAGGGTTTTCGGCAGAAGCGTCCCTCTCAGCTAGAGGCTTTTTCGGCTGGAGCCTTTTGGGTGAGGAATCAGAGGATTTCAGTGAGAGGATTCATGGAATTGCTGAGGTGAGACTTGGCAGTGGCTTGTTCCTTTGTCTCTCTGATCTTTCAGCATTTACCCCAATATCTGGTACCGGGNTTTTTATTAGAAGACTGTTTTAGATTTCTAGTTACAATAGAGTGGTTTGTGTGGCTACAGAGCCAGGATCTCCACCCAGGACTATGGCTTCCAAATAACACAAACTGGAATCCATGGGTGAAGAGGAGGAGGGAGAGGAGGAGGAGACCTTAAAGCTGGGTGAGAAGGGATGGAAGAATGGAGAGGATGGCTGGAGTATGGGTGAACATATAATATGATCCAAACATATTATATGAAAATCTCAAAGAACAAAAATATTATTTAAAAAAGAATAACAACAACATTTACTTAGTTTGTTTTAATGATTAATAAAGATATTAAGTCTTGGGTGGTGGAGGACTGCAATTGAACAACTCACGAAAACTCACTCAAAACATAGGCTTTAGAAGATGTGGTAAGCATGTGTCTACATCCTAACAAGTGCAACTCTGGATCTGTTGGACGACATGGCCAACAGGAAGTAAGGACACTGTCTGCTCCCTCTGAGGAGCAGAGGGGGAAAGAGAGAAGACCCTGGATGATCCAGCAGGCTCTGGATAGCCACAAACATCCATGCTACTCTGAGGCAGGAAAGTCAGAGAGAGATTTAAAGATGCTAGGCTGCAGCCAAGAGATGAAGCAGTCTCCAGACACTGGAAAAGACGGTTCCCTTAGAGCCTCTAAGAGTGATGACATCCTGATTTTTACCTAGTAAGATTTGTNTGGGCCTCTGATCTTAGAACCACAAAAGGAGGAGGAGACACTGTTTTAGGGCATTTGCACTGTGGCCATTTGCTCTTGCAGTAACAGGAAGCTGATCTCAGTGGTGAGCTTCCTTTGTTCTCTCCTATTTATTGCAGTGTTCCTGGTCCTTGGTGCACAGTCTGTGGAAAAAGCCCATTNGCACTAAAGAGATTGACGCATGAATGGGTCTTAGAAGCAACTAAAACTCTTGATTAACTTCTCAAGTTGTGTGTAGATGGATTTGCCAGATGCCAACTCATCTGACAGCACTTGGCAGGACCTATGGTCTCCTGAAGGGGAACAGAAAGGCCAGTTGGTGGCTTTTTGCAGCAATGTCTCTAATTACAGCTAATACACTTTAATTCTACCTAGGACACAATGTGGGATCTAGGGGCTGTTCCAACTTTACTAAGTTAATTAAGCTGTGACAATAGTCAAGGTCTTACCACCCTCCCTAAAACAGCAAAGTACACCTCACATAAAAGAGAACATTTACAAGAGACATTTCCATGTACAGTCGCAGGGGCCTGAGTACCTGGCACCACCTGCATGGTCAAGGGGTGCACGGTGACAGTCAACTGACATGGTGACATGATAAGGGGTGCATGGTGACAGCACATTGTTTCATACGGAGGAGTGCATCAAATGTTCCTAAGAACCCTTTGAAATAGATGCTATNTATAGGTGCCTATAGAAACAATGACACGGGNGCTTGGAGGTGTTCAGTAACTCACCCAAGTCCACAAGTCAGACAGCAGAGGATTTGGGGTTCAAATTCACCAGAAGGTCCTTCCCTTGCTATGCTTGCTGCCTGCTAGTCTGACTTGGAAGTCCAATCTTGCTGTTGCTCTAAAGAATAAATCCCAGTGGGAAGAGGGAGGCTGATAAACAAAAGCCGAATTCAATTTTCTTTTGATAAATGAGTAGGTGGAATTACTTAGGAAGAAACACTAGGCCCTGATCTCCTGGGGATGACTTGGGACAGGATTTGTGGTTTTNATATTTTATTAGAGAGAGGCAAAGTCTCCTGACGGTGAGGCTCAGGCTGGATGTTACAGGGCAGAAGCCAGCTTGCCTCAGCGGGTTATGGCGGCGGGGCTCTTTCTGTGGTTTGTTTTCTGGCTTTGTTGGATGACGGCCTGTGAGGTCCCTGCCTTTGGAATTGTGAAGGTTTCCTTCGGANTCACCAGTGTGACCCCTTCTAAGATATTTCTCGCCAGTGGAGAAGGCCAGGGTTTGTAAGCCAACCTGGGCCACCAGCGTGGGTGGCTTTTGAGGGAAGGTGATTGATGACTCTGGACTGCCACTTCGTTTTTACTTTTTCCTTCTCAGCTATCCTCCTCNTCAGCTTCATGTGTGTGGGTCATGCATCTATGTATGTGTGTGTATATACATGCATCCANGTATGTGTAGGTTTACTCTCCCATGTACAGCTTGTGGGGGCCAGGAGTCGACATGGCTTGTCTTCCTCGGTTACTCTCCATCTAATTGTTTGAAATACAGTCTTTCACTGAACCAGGAGCTATCCATCTCCACTAGACTGACTGGTCAGTGAGCTCCTGGGGTCTGTTAGTCTCCATGGAGACTACATATGCGCTGCCATACCCAGCATCTGCAGGGGTACTAGGTTCCAAAACTCAGGTTCTCTGGCTGGNTCAGTGGGTACCAACAAGTGTTGGGAATATTTCNGCTCCTTTTTTCCTGTGCTCCCACTGTGGCTAATACTAACAACAAGCTTATGTCTAGGGGATTTTCAGTTACCCAGAGTACCTACTAGAATATACTTCACAAAGAACTATAACCAAGCTACTACTAAAAAGAGAAAGTTAAAATACCAGCTAGAGGCATCTAGCACCTAGGATAGGTGAACACCCAGCTTCTCCCAATACACCCAAGTGTCCTTATTGTCCTCCATCCTTCAGAAGCCTGCAAAAGCTTCCCGCTAGTGATGGGCTTCCATTCCCATGTCTGTCTCCAGAGCTCCAGGATCTCCACCCAAGAGGTACAAAGGTTCAATATCTCCTTATTCTTGCCAACATTTAGTTCTAACAGCAGTCATCCTACTAGGTATGAGGTACTCCCCAAATCCCTTTATGAATCTTCTCACTGCATTCTTAAAAGGATTACTAAGACATAATTATCTCAATAAAAATGAAAATTTTATACTGACAGTTTCTCCCCAATGTCCTATTTCTGTCTTTGCATCCTATCAAGGATACTAGATTAGGCATCCCAGCTGCTCAGGTGCCTCCTGAGTGTGAAAAGGCCCAGACATCCCCTGCTTTGAGGAGTGCCAGTCAGCTGCTCTGTGAAATGGCCTTCTGTTAGAACTCTTAGGATATTTTTCTCCTTATGAGCCCTGGGTGGTGGGCTAGGGAAGTGTCTTAGTTAAGGTTTTATTGATGCCAAGAGATACCACGACCACAGCAACTCTTATAAGAAAAACATTTAATTGGGGCTTATAGTTCAGATGTTTAGTCCATTATCATCATGGCGGGAAGCATGGCATGCAGACAGATATGGTGCCAGAAGGAGCTAAGAGTTCTACATCTTGATTTGAAGGCATCCTGAAGAGAACTGGCCTGAGCTTCTGAGACCTCAAAGCCCACTCCCTAGTGACACACTTTATCCAACAAAGCCACACCTACTCCAACAAGGCCATGCCTCCTAATAGTGCCACTCCCTGTGAGCCTATCTATGGAGGCCATTGCCTTTCAAACCACCACAGAAAGGAAAACATCATGCTTCACCACAGTGTGCCAAGGGAGCACACACACACCATCAACAAGTATGGCTGATGGTCTGGACCTTGAGCTCCTGTCAACCATGGCTGCCAGGAGCTCTGGAAGCCAGTGCCTTTGTCCCACTGGTGCCATCCCAGTATTTTGAATTTATGCATATTTGTTTGCTTTCTTAGTANAGCACAAGCAGTTCCAGGCTCATTACAGCTTCCATCCCAGTCCCAGAATCTATGTAGCTGATCCTATAGTGGCCAGCACGGTCTACACCTAGTTTTATACANACATTCTTTACAAAGTAAAGACTTTTTCTGACAATAATGACTGACAATAATGCAGACATACTTTCAAATTCTTATGCTACTCCAGGCTCCTTAGTCATGGCCCTGAAGGATGTAAAGAACTATGCTGTGAGCCTGACCAGAGTGCCCTGAACTCTCCTCAAAACCTTTCTTCTCATCTACTGTAATCTTGGCTTTCTGTATTCTGGGGTAAAGGATGGGAGCCACCAGAAGAATACATGATCGCTACTGTACCTGGGAACACTCCATAGTCCCCTGTGNTAGTGGAGCGAGCTGCCTGCACCCCTGTGAGGCTGTCTACTTCCTGAATAGAACCTGTCTCAGCTTCCCTGCCTGTAGGATCTTTCTGAACCATCCCATTTCACATATAACAGCATCCCCTACCCCAAACCACATCTATGACATCTCTTACCCATATAGCAACACAACACACTTCCAAATGTTGTCTACCCTGCCATCACTACCTGCTCTCCCATCTCTCTGCTCTTTAAGGCTACTGAAGGCTTTTATCCCTTCCATGTTCTGTTGCCCCTATCCACTGGTCTTNATTACAGAGGCAGCTGTGGCCAGCCATTCTGCAAACCCTCCTCTTGCACTGAGCTGCCCTGCAGGCTTTTTTCCTTGCTATTTCTTCCTAGTCTCTTGTGTTTCTCCTAGCCTAGGGGCAGCCTCTCCTCCATCGACAACCTGAACTTTGTACTACCCACACACTGTTTTCCAGCTCCATCCCCCTACCTACCNCCAGGCTCCTACATTCAGCTGCCTAGAGAACACCTCCATGTGGATGTCCAATGTCCGCTTTAAATCTGAGATGTCTGAAATCATTCAGATTCTCCCACTCCAGTGAAAGAAAAATCAATGCAACAAACAACAAAAACTCCAGAGTTGTTTGCACAGGGATTCCCATCCTGGTAAGTGAAATGCCACATAACCACTCATCTTGTGTCAGGCCAAAAGGCTGAGACTCCCATCTCTGACTCCTCTCTCTTCCCAGCCACTGTGCCAACAAAGCCCTGCAGGCAGGCTGGCCTTGAAACTGTGCTGGAATGTAACCACTTCTCCATNCCTCCACTGCCCAGCCCTGTAGCTCTGCTGCACCTCTCCAGGCCTGATACAGATGCCCTAACCCCATTCCCACCCATCCCACAACTCAGCTCCCCAGGTTCTCCGGCAAGTGATTATCAGATTTAAAAAAAAAACAGATTTAAAACAGATTTAACAGATTTAAAAAAAAAAAAGATTGGATTCCTATTTTCCAGGGTTCATTTCTGAATTGATACAAATGCCGTGAGATCAAAAAAAAAAGATTAAAGGTTAATAAAGCAAATGAAACGCCCAAGGCACAACTTGAGACTCAGTGTCTACCTGGTAAAAAAAAAAAATAATCTACTACTTTTAATAAAATTCTAGCATTTAAAACAAACACTTGTGTTGATCTTCCCTGACGCTATGATTTGTAGATAGGCTGTGGAATGACGAAACAACAGGAAAAGTACTCAGCCCTCACAGAGCTATCAGCACACATGATCTTCTNACTTTGAAAATACTGACTTTTATAGAGTGGTAGCCACTGTTGCTTTAGGTAAAGACTGAAGACTATTCTAATGAAGCAGGGGGTCTAACATGAGCACCCAACCTCCTGACAGCACAATATAATGTTGTCATCCAAGAAGCTCACCCTCTAGAATGGTACAATCAAATTAAAAAAAAAGTTGCAAATATTCTCAAAAAATTAATATTTTTAAAAGTGTGTGTGTGTGTGTGTGTGAGAGAGAGAGAGAGAGATAGAGACAGAGACAGAGACAGAGACAGACAGACAGACAGAGGGACTATGTATGTACATGCTTATGGGTGCAGCTGTCTACAAGGGCCATATAAAGGGCGTCTAATCCCCTGGAGCTGGAATTACAGGTGGCTGTAAGCCACGTGGGTGCTGGGAACCAAACTGCAGTCCTCTGAAGAACAGCAAGCCCTCTTGACTGCCGAGTCATTTCTCCAGCCTCTCAATGTTGGACCACATCCACAAGACTTCTGGGACCAACCCATCAGCAGGCCACAGGCTGAACACACCAGGTGGAGCCACCGGCTATTTGCAAGCAGGGACTTTGGATTTAGAGTTCAAAAGATTGACTATGCTTGTTTACAAATGGTTGCTAGGAAGCAATGTATATGACAAACGGCTGGTGTTTAGAATAATGAAAAGCCCTACAACGCAGAGAAAATGACCAAGAGAAAAGGCAGGCAAAACATAGTCGCCTGCAGACAGACAGCACAGATGGCGAATGCCCATAAAACAGTATTCAAACTCATTCATCACCTGAGACCACAGTAAGAGTCCACTTTAACACNAGCTGGGGAAAGCAGAAAAGGCTGCTGGTCGAAGTGAGTCCACAGGCTCTGCTGAGGAATAAATGAGGTATGCTAGATAGCAAGTCAGGATGATCCTACAGAGCTATCGTGACGTGAGTACCAGGCTACACTCCCACTGATAGTCTGGAAAGATGCTTCCAGTGTGTTGACGAGGGATGTGCACAATGATGCTCACAGCAGCAATAGTGATGATGGGGAAAGACAAGAAACAGCCCAATCAGCAGCCAAAGGGACAGATGGGCAGTGCTGCCACAAAGCTCAGAATCCTACAGCAGTGCAAACAAATGAAGCCATCATCTCTTCCTGCAGTCACACAGGTGACTCAGAATACAGAAGCAGCAAAAGTCTAAGGACTACAGAATTCAAGGCCCCATTTTTATAATGTGTTAACATAAGCAAAACCAGACAATGTGGCTTGGGCTTACCTATATAGATGCTGGAATAAATATTAAAAAGCAAGGACACAAAGGACTAGTAAGTAAATGAACAGGGAAAATCCTATAGGCAGAAGGATCCGGAATAACTGAGGTGGACCCCCCCCCCAGCTGGGAGTGCCGCTGTGCATCCAGCCCTGCTTCCACAGGAAGGCATCGCTGCAGAGGAGAAATGTGACAGATGCCCAAAGTCAATGCCAACATCGAGGCCATGCTGACTGTGTAGTTAGCTTGTCAGGACCCATATGATCATAAGAAAAACATGGGACCATGCAACAAAAGGGCCTTCTACAAAGTACTGAACCTCTTACAACCACAGGAATCATCAAAACAANTATGAGGTATAACANGCAAGAGGTATCTAAAGGGTATGGTGACTAACAAGGTGGTGTTCAGGATGGACTCCTGGAACAGAAAATGGATGTCTGTTAAAAACCCAAATGAAGCCGAGCATTCAGTTAGCAATAACGTAACAGGTTCACCAGTTACAACTGGTGTATGGTAGTCATGTAACAGAGTAGTGTTCTGTCAGTCAGCTTTTACTGAAGCTTCTTGGACACCAGTTAGATCGGTGTGAGCATCCACTTTGAACTTCAAGACCACCTGACTCTTGATAAGGGCCATAGACTCTAGGTAAGTCATCAGTTCATTTAGTCATCTGGTTAAATAATACCCATGTTTGGAAAAGTCCAAGCCANGNAGAGATGGAGTATATGAAGTCACACTCAGCTAGATTCCTATCAAAATGACATTTCGGTGACCATGACTTCCCTAAGGGTGCAGCCCATAAGAGNAGCGAGTAATTGCTGCTCTCCACAGAACATGTTCTGGTTCAAGCTCACTAGGTGCTCACAATGCAGCNCATTCATCCCAAGGCAGCCCCTCCAGGTGTGTCAGGCCTGCTACTCTACAGACAAGGAGACTGAAGGCA
Source organism: Neotoma lepida (assembly GCA_001675575.1). NCBI lineage: Eukaryota > Metazoa > Chordata > Mammalia > Rodentia > Cricetidae > Neotoma > Neotoma lepida. The sequence continues at coordinate 14,552 of LZPO01044590.1, read as the reverse complement.
TATGAGCCAGTAACCTGCTCNAGGTGTGGCAGTCAATAAGAGCAGATTGAGACCACAGCCCGCATCTCCTGTCCCAGAGTCAGTAGATCTATGAAAGGAGGTACCTCATTTGCAATAACTGACATAATTTGCAAATCCTTGTTTGCAAAGCCATTGTTTATAGCCTTGCTTGTTAGACGTAGCAGTCAAAACAGAGTAAACACTGCATTCATTCCACGTTTGTGTGTGTGTGTGTGTGTGTGAGTGTGTGTGTGTTGACTGGGGTTTGAACTGTAGTATTCTTGTAGTCAGTACACACGGCCTCCATTTTATTTACTTGAGCAACATCAGTTCAATCTAAATTATTGTAGATTATAATCAGGAGCACAGCTAGGGCTCAAGGAGAGAACAAGAATGCTGTTGATAAAGACGTTCTGTAGCAATCGTTGACAGGAGTTCCATCCCCACCCCTGCCCTATTTCCTCCCTTCTGTGAGTCACTTACTCACAGTAATGTAAACTGGAAATTCTTAGACTCCAGTAAACAGGCTCCTGAAACAAGGGGAAACAAGATGGCCTTCCCCTCCTCCGTCCTGACTTTGAAAACAACTGTTTAAACTTGCATCCGAAGTAAGTACAGATTCCCAGGAAATTCCCAGGACTCTGCAGAATGACTTGTACTCAGCACCCATTTCTTCCAAGGCTTCTGTGTTACTTAGGTAAGGACACTAATGGCAGGCCTGTGTAAGTGCTTCTGTCAGCTCACTGTGTGTGAGTTCCTGTCACCACTAACCCATCAAGACAAAGAACCATCCCATCAACAGACCTCTCCCTCATACCTGCTCATGGTCACACTCGTCTGAGGTTTGCTTGCTTGACCTCGATGGGCCTGGGCAAGGTGGTTTCACGAAAGCCAGAATAGGGAACAGAAGAGGTTCCTTATCACATGGCGGCCAGGCAGCAGAGGACATGCTACATCCTTCCAATGACCACCTCCAATGATCTCATCCAGACACCACCTTCTAGAGTTTCCACCACCCCCAATAGTTCCAGCAGCTGGGGACAGAGCCTCTGGGGACAGTTCCTAGAAAACACCACTGTAACCCTTCCCTTGCTTTATTTCAATGAACATTTAAACTATCCTTCCAATATGCAACTTAGATGCAAACACTTACATACATATACACATATACAATGACTCTACAATGTGCCAAGATCAGTGGTGGAAGAATGTTCACAGAGGAACCGACAGTACCCAGGACCTGTCTCTTATACACATCTAGATGTGTATAAGAGACAGCACTTACGCAACCGGGAGTTCCAGGCCCTTTATCATGCAATCGACTGAAACTTGGTTCTGATGTGGGTACACGATGGTTATTAGTTTTACTTATTTATTTTTTGCAGAAAAAACAACTGATTGATAAGGTATGCTGTATCAGCATTGTTAAGTTTTTTGTTCCTGACACAGTCAAAATAATAACACGTTTCCTCACAAGCAATACCCACGCTGTTAAGGAAACCACTCAAGGAGACAAGACACAGAATCAGGCTCTGAAGCTCCAGCAGGCTCTCACAGAACNGAGAGTTCCAATTCTAGTCACTGGGACACAGTGACATAGGGGCTGCAATCTTGAAGGCAGCAAGGTCCGGTTGGGGAAATGACAGAGTCCGGGCTGTGTCTTAGTCATTGTTCTATTGCTGTAAAGAGACACCATGAGCAAGGTAATTCTTATACAAGAAAGCATTTAATTGGGGACTTGCTTTTGGTTTCAGAGGTTTAGTCCATTAGCATCATGGTGGGGAGCCAGCACACATGGTGCTAGCTAGAGCAGTGGCTGAGAGCTACATCCTGATCTACAAGCAGGGGATGGGCAGGGCTCAAAGCCCACCCCCAGNGACACACTTCCTCCAGCAAGGCCACCCCTCCTAAATCCTTCTCAAATAGTACCACTTCCTGATAACTTTAAATATGAGCCTATGGGGGTCATTCTTATTCAAGCTACCACAGAATGTGTACACTGCCCTCAGTAAGGTTAGCACAATTTCTCATCCCCANTGTTCTGTGGTGTCCTAGAAAAGGGTCCCAACTGGCATTTATGAAAAACCTTGTTTTCACGTGGTGGGATCTTTATTTATGAGGTGAGTTCTATCCAGGTGTCCAAGTGGAGGTCTTGGAACATGTCCCCTCTGCTGGGGTTACGGCATATGAAAAGTCAGCATCTGTGAACTAGGCATTCCTCTGTGTGGTCAATAGAGGTAAGGGTAATGTCTGCTGCTTACACACCAAGTACACAGAGAGCAACTGCAAACAGAACCCAGGATGATGGATGGCAGAAGAGACAAGCTATGTAGAAAAACTGAATGCCAAGTCTGGAGACTCCCTCCACCCGTGTCCCTCCTGGAAGAGACAAACTGCCTGGGTACTTAGGAGGAATGCCACTGCTATATNCCCTCTTGCCTGAAGTCCACACAGGTGGAGGACTGCTCCTGACTGGGGCTGGGGCACCCTGCTGTCTGCAAGGTTACAGAGGTCTGTGCCCAGAAACGGCCACAGCCTTTCAAAGAGAGAATCGCATTATTTCCTATGGCTGGTATCACACTCAACGCTCACCAAAGGACTTGTCAGTGGTATCTTAGGTCTGACCCAAAGTCCTGGAGGGGGCATGTTACTACACAGGGAGCTGAAGCTGGCCTCCAGGGTCACGGACCTGGCAGAGGACACAACCATCTTCCACCAAAGCAAATACTAAGGGCTCCCTTTGTTTCCATCCAAAAAATCTTTTCATATTTGGCTCAAATATCCACACAGTGCCCCAAACCATTCCCCTTAAACTGTGATCTCCAATAGTCTGATTTATTCATGTTTTCATAGCCGTTTTAAATCTTGGAGGCCACAAACATTTCCAGTGTTTTAGGAAAAAAAAGAAAAGAAAGAATCAAAAGGAAAATTAATCCTGACAGGNAGAAGCCAAAAACTCAGGCTCCCTTGGCTCCTGTAGAGAAATCCACCAGAGGCACATGCAGGTGCCATGTACTTAGGCTCCTCACTCCCAGGGCTACAAGGACCACCAGCACTGCTTAGTCCTGTGTGCACTCTTTGGGGGGGAATCTCGTCCACTGCTTACTCTTGTGTGTACATGTGGGGAATCCCATCCAATGTCCTCACATTGGCAAAGCAACTCATTTTTCAGTTACTTNGTCGAGGTCTCATTGCTAAAAGCCTACATTGCCTGCCCTGACACACACAACAGGGGTATGTGTATCTTCTGCCCTGACACACANCACCTTTTGTTTTCCTGAGGAAAAGTCAAGATGGACCACTCAACTCTTCCTGATTTCAGAATCTCAACAGCAGCCACATGTCCATTTACAGCAGAGTGGCTGCTTCCTCACTACTGTCCCCTATGTGCTCGGCATCTGTGTGCCTAAAAGCATGGACAGTTAGCTCCCAGTCAGTACACAAGCACGACAATAATATAACAGTCAGTATACAAGCACGACAATAATATAACAGTCAGTACACAAGCACGACAATAATATAACA
>LZPO01044589.1:140091-151229 GCA_001675575.1 Neotoma lepida | reverse complement strand
GTGGGAGGGAGGGTTAGAGATCTGGAGAACTGCGAGAGCAAAGAAGGAGAAGGCAAGAAATGGCCAGGAACCTGGTTGCCGAAGTCCTTAAATCCTTGCTTTATCTTGTTGGTAGNAAGACATCGCTGAAAGATTTTTCACAGGCTTAATAAACTTAAGTTAGGTTTAGAAAGTTCAGCCAGNGAAAGTGGCCGGTGCTTGAAATCTCAGTTTGTAATTTCTGATTTCTGTACTAAGCAGGCAGAGGATCTTGATTTTTTTGAGGCCAGTTTTGGCCACAGAGCAAATGTAATAAATATATCGAAAATCCCCAAAACATTACTTTAGTTGAGTAGCTGAAGAAAGCCGAGGTAATGAAAACAGGTNATCTTTTTGAGGGTTGACTGAGACAAGTCCTTACTTCAGCTTGGGTCGTCTATTTTATCAGTAAAAAGGAATGACAGTGGGCCCAATTTTGAGGATGAAATACACAATCCCTTTCAAGGGCCTGGTTGGTATACAGGGAGTACCCAATAAAANATTAGCTATTACTGGGCAAATGGACTCGTGTATGCTGATCCTCGAGAACAGAGCTCTTTGAGATGATTGTTTAAGCAGAAAACACATAATCTGGGTTTTCAGGTTAGGGCTGGATGATGCTCAAGGGGTGAACAGCAATCGCAGTTCCAGATACAGAGAAGGCACTTGGGTAGTTAGCAGTGACATAATACCAGTTAGACTTGTGGGGAACTGATATGTTTCTGAGAGAGATTGCCACAGTTACCTCTGTTCACCCAGGGATGTGTTTAGGCTCCTTAATTTTTGCAAAGCTACACTGGGAACCAGGATAGTTATTTGCCTTAATTAAAAATTAAGGATGACAAGTTATATATTAGACTATTAAGTATCCAAACGAATTNGCACTCTGGCCCAGAAAAGTTACCTAAGTTACCCTACTCCAATTCTTGATTTGAGGACTCCATTCTTCAGAGCCGATTCACTCTCTGGTAATAAGCTTTTCCTTAAGTGGATTTTTAGTGCTAGTAGAATTCCAGTTCTTAGTTTAGATGGATTTAGATGTTCATAGCACTGAGTCTATACAGTGGTGGATGACTTAATGTCTAGTGTGCCTAGTATGGGTGGATTTGATTAGTTTGTGGGCACTTCACATTCCTGAGACAGATAAAACACAGACAAAGTCAGTTTTTTTTTTCTGACTGAAGAGCAGTACCTTTTTTAAGGGCAGGAAGAATAGCAAATGAATGGGCAGAAGTCAAGGCTGAAAGCTGGGTGGTAAGATTCTCAGAAAAAGGCCTTGTTTGGAAGATAGCTGAAAATTGTTGAGAAAGTTAGACATAGAAAATTATGGAAGTGGAAGATTTTGGGGGCGGGGAACAGAGTGTGTGAGTCCAAAAGAGCTGAGCCTCACTGCTCCCTGCTCCCTTCTTGCAGACTGTGGGTAAGAGCAGCAAGATGCTGCAGCACATTGACTACAGGATGAGATGCATCCTGCAGGATGGCCGGATCTTCATCGGGACCTTCAAAGCTTTTGACAAGCATATGAATTTGATCCTCTGTGACTGCGATGAATTCCGGAAGATCAAGTAAGTAGAGGGCTGTTGGGAGGGAAAAGGAACGGGATGGACCCGATGGATGGGGTGGGTGGACCAAGTGTGGGATGGCCATTCAGCTAGGGGTTCTTGTTTGCTCACCTGCTTTTGAAGGGAGAAACTGAAATGGGATCCATGGCTGCTAAGGAATCTCTTCCTTAATCTAGAAAACCTTGCTCTCTAATTCTAGCAAAGTGGAAGTTGGTGAGGAGGGCTGCTAGGCTTTTAATTTCTCTGATTTTGCATGCCCCTGGGTACTGGGGTAAAGGGCTCTCATGTTCTCCCCACAGGTGTGTGAGGGGGGAGAGCTTGATTTTCTGGCCTCATTACCTATTTGTAAAGCTGTAGCCTACAGGGCTCTCCTATTGCAGCCTGGTCTGAAACTGCTTTAAGAAGCCTCTGACCCTCTTCAGGGTAAGTGCTCTGCTCCCCATGTGGGTTTGGGGCCAGTCATTTTTGTTGGCATTTTCTAAAAAATTGGAGATGCTTTCTCATTTGCTGCAATTCTGTAAGTTTATTAGCTAACTCCTTTCAGGACCATTGAACTATCCCAGTCCTACTTTATATATTAAAGATATCTCGAGGCTCAACAAGTGATGTGACTTTGTGGTCATATGCACACTGCTCACATGCAGCATTCATATTATGTACTGACTGAATTCCCTTAAATTCTTTTTGAGATCATTTTCTTTTGTTGCCCAAGGTCAAGTATAGAATAAAAATGCAGAGATGCCTGGGTGCCTGGTACTTGTTAGAGTNGGCCAGCAGATCAGTATGGGATTTCCATTTTAAAAATGAACCTGATTTTCTGATTTAAAAAATGATGGGAAATACTTTTTCAAATAATGAGAAAAAACTTAAATACCTGCCNTTTTTTTCATTATGAAAAGCTAATACAGGCTTATTTAACAAGTAAGACAGTATGAGCTAAAAAGGGGAAAACATCTAAGTTTTTTTAAAAACCATATATTATTTCTTATTTTAAAAACTGTGGCTTTGGCTCCCTGCTCCTATCTTGCAGTTACTTTTCCTAGTTTACATTTTCATTTCATTCATCTTTTCTAGTTGTTGCTGTTTGGGGTGGGTTCTGGTTTGAGGTCACCCATGTGAAATTTCTATGTGGCTCTTGTAAAAATTCAACTTCTTTGTATGTGAAATTTCTCCTACCTTTCCTCTATCCCTTCTGTTCTCATGTAATTGTTCCTGGTATGATACTGCATGGATATGTAGTGGGTGGTATTCACTTTTGTTTAGGAATTGTTTAGCCTTTCTCTTGTCTATGAAATCTTGAGCTGAAGGCAGGAAACAAGGTAATATCAAGAAAACCAGGAAAGGCGTTTTCAGTTGGCTGTGGAAGCATCTTCGCCAGGGCTGGGCTTTCTTGCTGCTTGTCCTGTCTCCTGGTCTGTGCATCTTCTTGGCTTGGTAGAAAACAGCCAGCCATCTCTCCGTATGAGGTCACTTAGCCTGGGATGCTGTCCAGAGGACCTGTTTTAGAGAGTTTATATACTGTTTGTTAGGTGATGTAATAGAAAGCAAACCTGGTGGTTCCTAGATAGGGAAACCTGAGTGTTCTCTACCTTCTAATACTTTTTTGTCTAAAAATTCAATTTTAGGCCAAAGAACTCCAAACAAGCAGAAAGGGAAGAGAAGCGAGTTCTCGGTCTGGTGTTGCTTCGAGGGGAGAACCTGGTCTCCATGACAGTAGAAGGACCTCCTCCCAAAGATGTAAGTGCCTCCTGAATACCTGTAGAAGGGAGGCCCTCATGGGAGTCAGGCTCTGTTAGGTACTCTGGCTGTGCAGTCCTTCACAGAAAGTAAAGGAGTGGAGAGAGCTAGAATGTGTGACTCTAACCCTCTCCTCAATGGAACCCTAATCAGCAGGAGCTACCTGAGGCCATTTGGTCACTTACTAAAAATTAACAGTTTTATAAATTATGTAACAACGATGAATGGACAATGAGGGAGGGTTGGGATGGAGGAAAGGGGAGGGAGGAAGGGAGAAACTTTAATTGTAATCTCAAAAAGAAGTAATTTAAAATAAATAGTAGCTCCTGCTGGGTGTGGTGGTGCATGCTTTTAATCCCAGCAGAGGCAAGTGGATCTATGAGTTCAGGACTAGCCAGGGCTACATAGTAAGACTGTCTGAAAACAAAAACAGCTCCAAATCAGAATTTATTGATCATCTGTGCACCAGGGATGTCAGTGTTTTATTTAATCATAAGAGGATTTTAATTTGCTTTTGAAAAATTATTCTTACCTTGTTGATGAAATAAACTGTATAGTAGCTCGTCTAAGATGTCACAGCTAGTANATGCCAGACCTGACATTTGATCCCATCTGCAAGCTAGTGTATGTTTATAAATAGAGCTGTCTAAGAAGAACCTAACCAAATTTGTTTTCTCTTTTTATTTTAAGACAATGTTAGTCAGGAGAATATTCTTAGCCTGTATTTATGTATATATGTGTGTTTTAATTTTGCTTAATTTGGACCCAGGATGTCACGTATGATGGGCAAGCACTCTGCCAGAGTTGCATCTTCAGCTCCCCTGTGTTTATTTTTACCCACACACATGCTTCTCTGTAGTGCATGAAAAAGTTTGTTCTGCCCTTTCAGTTTGTAAACATCCTTCAGTTACCCTCTTGATTTAAGTCCTGCTAATGACTTACAGATAGCTTCTCAAGTAAGTAGAGAGGAGTTTATCTCATTCCCTTCCTTATTTTGAACTGTACAGCCTTCCTCATTTGTAAATATGTATCAGAGGTATTATTTGGCCACTGTCACTTAGCAAGAGAATCAGAACCAGTGGATCTCATATCTGTTGACAGGCCAAGTGCTATTTTATTTTCATAGGAATGAGTGAGTGACATGCTTCTCTAGACTTAAGTTCTAGTCTCTTTAAGGAGTGGTAGGTAGGTTCTTTAATGATGTTAGTATGTATGTTAGTGTGTATAGTTGGTACTGTTTCAGTGCCTTATAAATCCAAGAGGCTCTTAGGTAGTGCTGTTCCAAGGTGTACTTAGAATTCTTTAGGTCACTGAGCATTTCAGCATCTTTTGTACCAGGCCCTTTCTTTTGGGCCACCAACCAGCTCCCAAATCATGACAAAGAGTTACTGGTTTTGAATGCTTGGTCTTAGCTCATTTCTAGCTAGCTCTGTTAACTTAACCTGTTTCTTTTTATCTATATTTTTTTTTGCCTTGGGACTTTTTACCTTTTCTTACATTCTTGCTGTGTGTCTGACTGGCTGACGGCTGCCTGGCTTCTAGCCCCGGGCATGTCCTCCCTCTTTCTCCTTCTCTTGTTCTCGTTTTTCCTTTTTTGAGCCTAGATTTTTCCTCCTATTTATTCTCTGCCTGCTAGCCCCACCTATCCTTTGTCTGCCTAGCTATTGGCTGTTCAGTTCTGTATTAGACCAATCAGGTGCTTTAGGTAGGCAAGGTGAAACAGATACAGCATTCTTTACATAATTAAATACACATCCTTACATCATTAAACAAATGTAGCATGAACAAAAGTAACAACCTTTACACAGTTAAGTAATATTCTACAGCATAAACAAATGTAACATCTTTGNCTAGTTAAAATAATACTCTACAACAATCTTCTTTTCTTTTCAGACTGGTATTGCTCGAGTGCCACTTGCTGGAGCTGCTGGGGGGCCAGGAATTGGCAGGGCTGCTGGCAGAGGAATCCCGGCTGGTGTTCCCATGCCCCAGGCTCCTGCAGGACTTGCTGGGCCAGTCCGAGGGGTTGGAGGCCCATCACAGCAGGTGAGGCATTGGAGGAGTACTACCATTTTCTGGTAGCTAAAAGGATAGGGGAGANTCCACAGCTTGACCAGGAGTCCAGAATGACCAGTCTCATGATGAGTCGTGATTGTAGGCTATCAGTGTTTGTGAAGGGATGTACAAAAGGTATTCCAGCCAAATGAATTCAGCAAAATGTTCCTGTGACATTGAATGTACATGTGCTTTCCATGTCACCAGTCTTAACTGAAAGTGCAGGTGCCTTTTTTCCCNAGTTGGATTGGCCAAGAGGCTGGAAATTGGGCATTCAGGCTTCCTGATAGTTGACTTTTCAGGGGAATTCTGGTGGCATGAGTTGTAGCTGTAGGAAACTTCAGACTCAGTGCAGTTGGTGGGAAGATGCACAATTAGTGTTTTGTTTACTTCGCCTATGTTACTTAGGTGATGACTCCACAAGGAAGAGGCACTGTTGCAGCTGCTGCAGCTGCAGCCACAGCCAGTATTGCAGGAGCCCCAACTCAGTACCCACCTGGTCGTGGGGGTCCTCCTCCACCCATGGGCCGAGGGGCGCCTCCTCCAGGTGAGTATACTCAAAGGAGACCAGTACTAACTCCTCACCAAATGCCTTAGCTGGATTCATGATGAAGTAGATCTTGACTGAAACTGATGATGAGTTTGTGTAATTAAGCAGGATTACTCTGAGATCCAGCTTGGCTGACTGAGTTGGGAACTAGCTGGACAAAAGCCATAGGAGCCCCACTCTGGTTCGGGGGGGCCCCTTTGCTTGTAGAGGCTGAGAGGATGGACTAGTCCGTCTGACTTGGTACACAGCTTTGTATGTTCCAGCTTTGAAGTCACTTGGGCTTTTCTCCCTCAGGTATGATGGGCCCTCCCCCTGGCATGAGGCCTCCTATGGGTCCCCCAATGGGGATCCCTCCTGGCCGAGGAACTCCAATGGGCATGCCCCCTCCTGGGATGCGACCTCCTCCTCCAGGGATGCGAGGTAAGTGCCTACAATGGTGACTTTGGCTTCCACCCCTAGAGTTTATTAGTCCGGGAACTGGAGATTGGCTTTAGACCAGATCTGCTTTGGGGCTTCAATTTAGGGAAGTGAGCTCTTGGAGGACAGCTGTGTCCAGAACGTAGCAAGGAGGGAGGAAACATTAACAGGTTGGCCTTGCCTCCCTAGTAGAACAGAAGTATGTTTAATGTCCAGTCCAGCAGCCCTGGCTGTAAGATGAGAGTCCCAGAGATTACAGTAGAGACTGTCCCATGCCCTTGACTAATTAAGATAATCCCTCTCTTGCTGGGTATGGTGGTTCATGCCTTTAATCCAGCATTCCAGAGGCAGGTGGATCTCTTTAAGTTTGAGGACAGCCAGGTCTACACAGTGAGTGTCTTTGTCAAAACAAACAGTGCAGAAAGCCCAGAGAGCATCCTGACTACCAGCCCTGTGTTCTTTCCATGAAGTCATAGTAGGTCTTAACATAACTAATGTTCAAATTTCATGACCATTTTATTTCTCTTTGAGTTTTCATTTGTGTTTTTTCTGGACACAGCCCAATCACCCCACCCCTGTAGTCACTTGATAGCTACCTGCAGAGTGTGGGAAGTTGGGGGCTTGAGTTACAGATCAGGTTCTGACTAAACTTTCTCTTGCTTCAGGTCTGCTTTGATCTTCGAACAGCATTGTGGCAGTAGCTCCACTGAGNTGTGGGCCCTGTTCCCCAGGGCTGAGTTACCACAGACCTGTTTGTTTGTTATGCTGTTTATGGAGTCTCCCTGGATCGTCTGGTTTCCCTTTCAGGGCCCCCTCCCTGGGGAATGTGCCCTCCAAGGCCCTAGACTCATCTTGGTCCTCCTCAGCTCCTTGCCTGTTTCCCAGAAGGCTGTACATAGTCCTTTTTTCCCCCTGTGGCCTATGAAGCTAGTTTATAATAAACTCTTAAGAGACTGTTATACTCGCACACGATATATCCGTTTGCCTTTGATGAGTGCCTAATAGTTAAAGGGTCACCTTGGAAAAACTAACCCTACTCTTAGCTGCTTCCCTATAATATTTTACTGTTGTTTGGACTAAGAAAATTGCAGACTGAACTACAATGAGGGTTTTTGTCCATCAAATCTAAAGATTAGTTTGAGGAAGTAAGCATTCATATGCTATTAAGTGTTACATCCTTTGGATAGGCAAATCTTTATGAAGCAGACACTAAAGGTGGGAACCCCGTGGGGTGGGGTACTGTTAGAACTTTGTCTCAGGGTCACACATATACACATACTCTAACCTGACTTTTAAATGGGATTGCTATGATTTCTTCTACCCACTTTGTTTGGATGATGAGATAGTGAGCAGCACTGAAGTGCTTAGCACAGCAAGACTAGTGGTGACCAGTGGAAGTGCTGGGTTTCTTGGCATGCAGTGGTAGCTCCAGGAAATCACATAGAGGTAAAGGGTCAGGGTTATCACAACACAGAACATTTGATTAAATCTATTATCCTTTCATGAGCAAACTGGGAACAGGAGATTGTAAACATAAATGTNCCTCAGCTAGGGCCTGGGGGAGGGGAGCTTAGTGATGGAATATTTGCAAAGCTGGATTAGGTCTCGCGCCGTCAGGTGAGGGGAGTGGCTGTATAGCCAACAGAACAAGGCCCTGCTTTCACAGATTCCTTCCATTTGGTGCTGGAACCTGAAGCTATGGCAATTGGGAAGAAAATGTATAGTTAGTGAAGTGAATTATCTGCAAATGACAGGATCATGTGTCCAGGAAGTTACAAATAATTCATAAGACCAGAAAGCAGTGAATGAATTCAGCAAAGTTGTAGGGTAGAACTTGACACAGCTTCATACCAATGTCAGTCTGAAAAGGGAATGAATTTTGCTTGGGATATAGTGTATTAGAGTTTTCTTGAACAGAATTTATATATACATATATGTGTTACTAGAAGAGCTTACAGACTGCNGTCCAACTAGTCCAATAATGCCGATTTCTTTCGCCAGCAGGATGGAGGCAGAGCCCGACTAGCCGGTCTCTACCCGGGGCTGAGTTCAGAGTCTTGTCAAAGCAGGAACTCATTTTATTGCATCAGGCAAGGGACTTATAAGATGGAGTAAAAGGGAAGGGGTCTTGGGGTGACATGGGATGGGGTAAGGGTTGAGGGCCAATGAAATTTTTACNCGATAGCAGTAGCTAGGTAGAGGTGGTCTTGGGGGTCGGGCTGTGCTGAGTCACTCCTAAGTGGGAGTCATGGTCCAAAGACAGGTCACCAAACACAAGGTGAAGTTACACTGGGCCTCATGCCCAGGCCTTACGAGGCCCAACACAATAATGGCTGTCTGCCATTGGAAAGTCCCAAGAATCCAGAAGTTTAGACCACAAGGCTAGTTGTCTCAGTTGGTCTTCAATATTTGCCAGTCACGAAGAAATAGGCTCTAATGCCAGTGAAGGAATGGACTTGCCAGCAAGAACAAGTGGGCAAAGAGCAAACTTCCTTTTTCCATGTCCTTTATGTAGGCTGCCAGCAGAAGGTGTGTTCCAGATTAAATACGGATCTTTCCACTTCAAAAGATCTGGATTAAAAGTGGGTTATCCCACTTCAAATGATTTAATTAAGAAAAAATCCCTCACAGATGTACCCAGCTGCTTTGGTTTTAGTGCATTCCAGATGTAGTCAAGTTGACAACCAAGAATAGCCATCACAGATAGCAAATAGAATAGGAATCAAAGGTCTAAGGTTCCACTCTGAAAATGACATTGTGAAAGGAAATGAGGAAAGACATATTCATGGGTTGGAACATGATACTAAGCTAGTTGTACCACCTAAATGAATTCAATACTCTAAAAATTCTAGTGTTTTAGTTAGAAGAAACATGCTAATTTTGTGTGCTGTTTCTGGATAGCCAAAATCTTGAAAGTAAGATGTTTACACTATAGTTAGCTGCCAAAGCTGTAAATAAGAGTTCATAAGTGGCATCTGGGCACAAACCTGTGAGTAGAGAATGGAATTGAGAAGCCCTTGACAAGGGAGTAAGATTGACAGTCATTAAAGTATCTAAAACAAGTAATGCTGAGACAGGAATAACAACAGACTCCTCCTAAAAATTACTCAACAATCTAGAAAAGTTATAATTATAGACTAATTAGAAGGAAATATAAATCATTATCACTCACTGTATTATTTATGATGGTGGGTTTTTAGATTTGACACTGACAGCACAAGCAACAACAGAATTACGAAGCTTAGTACATCAAAGAATGTTAGCAACGTGAAGCAGCTTAACGGGATGAAATGACTGTTGGACGAAAATGGAGTCTAGTATTCAATGCTCGCCTGTTTTCTGCATGTTGGTTATTTTTTTATTTATATACTTAAAGTTTTTTTTTTCCTGTTTTAAAGATACATATTTATGAGTATTTTGGCTGCATGTATCTAATAGTGCACTCTGCCTGCTCAGTGTCCTCAGGCCAGAAGAAGCTCCAAATTCCATTGTAAATTACTATGTGGATTCTAGGAATAGAGCCCAACTCCTCTGCAAGAGCAGCCAGTACTGTTAACCACCGTGCCATCTCTTTAGCCCAGCCCCTCCAATTATTTAAATTAAATTTAGTGTGTATATGTTAAGGTATATGGACCAGGGTGTGCACATGGAGATCAGAGGACAACTTGGAGGAGTCATTTCACTCCTTGTGGGTCCCAGAGAACAAAGGGTCACCACAAAAGCCCTTTTATCTTTTGAACTATAAAGAAAAAATTCCTTGTTGTTCTGGGGATTGAATCTAAGGACTTTGACCATACTGGGCAATTGTTCTACTGTTGAAGCCATATCCTCCTTATTTTGAGACAATGTCTAAGTTGCCCACTTTGCCCACTGAATTTAAATTTAAATCCAGACAGGCCTTAAATTTAGTCCCCCTTGCCACTTCCTAAGTAGCTGGGATTTCAGGATTGTGCTGTCAAAAACATCCTTAAATCTTTAAAAACAATGATGAGTGAACACACCACTAGTGCTCCTTTTCTGAGATTGGACAGTTAACTTTTTTTCACTAACAATGTGATGGCTGTATTTTNCATAACTATTATTCTATATTTAGCTAATTAAATGGAATTTCTGAGTTAAAGGATATAAATATTTTAATTCTCAAGAAAGTTGATTAAAGTCAATTATCTTGAAAGTTTGAGTCTATTTGCCCTGTTACAAATTAGACACACTTAACAGTTTACTAGGTGCTCCTTAGAATTGGTAATTATCAAGAAAAGTCTTCTCTGACAGTTGAAAGGTGGTAGGCCATTTATATATGTATTGTTTTTATTTCACAGTGTAAAATTAACGTCATCTATTATTGTGTTGAGGAAGGAGGATTGTGGATGTGCTGACGTGCACCTTCACNATGATGGTGAATGNGTAGACTCATTTGGTCTCATTTCCTCCCACTTTGGGAATGCATAGCCCTGATTTTCTTTTTAATGACAACAAATAAGACAGTAATGAATCAGATTGTGTGGAAATATTTTTCTTTGGATTTTTCAAAATTTTAGGAGCAATATTTATGATTGAAAGGCAAAAGTTAGAAGGCAATTGCTGAATCCATGTGCACATGTCACTAGTCACTGCAGCTAAGGAACTGGCCAATATAGTTGTTTATGGGAAGAACCTGCTTTGAGAGGAACAAGAATGAAAGGGAAAATCTATACTGAATATCATTTGGAGCCTTATAAATATGTACATCACCTAGTTCTGAAAATCAGATATTTAAAATGATGAACTTGCCAAGGTACGGATCCAGCAGGAGGCAGTAT
>LZPO01044589.1:115584-130827 GCA_001675575.1 Neotoma lepida | reverse complement strand
TGCTCTCCTGGAACTCGCTCTGCAGACCAGGCTGGCCTTGAACTCACAGAGATCCGCCTGCCTCTGCCTCTGAGTGCTGGGATTAAAGGTGTGCAGCACCATCGCCTGGAAGAGAGAATCTTGAGGAGTTGCCTCGATCAATTGTTCTGTGAGAAGTCTGTGGGACATTTCCATGATTAATGATTGACGTGGAAGGACCCAACCCATGTGGACAGTGCCACCCTGGGCCAGTGGTCTCGGGCTGAGCAAGCCTAGGAAGAACAAGAGAGCAGGAAAGCACACCCCTCAGTGTTCTCTGCTTTATTTCCCGCCTCCAGTTCTTGTTCTCCCTCAGTTCTAGCCTTGACTTCCCTCAGTGATGGACTGTGATGTGGAACTGGAAGCTGAAATAAACCCTTTTGTCTCCGTGTTGCTTTGGTCATGGTGTTTATCACAGCAATAGAAATCCCGACTAAGACACTCTGTGAGGACTACACTGTGGATATGTGGTTTCTCTCAGTGAGAACTGGGATGGGCATGGGGGTGGGGGTGGGAGGGACACATCGTACTTTTTCAGTATGTCTGCCCCACGTCCTTGAAGAGAAAGGAAGGTAATGCTTAGAGGCCTGGACCTTAGGTCCAGGAAGACAGTCATTTTCACTCAGCGACTGGGACGGCAGGTATGGGTCTCATTTTAGAAGTACAGATTTGGAGAGAACAGCTAAAGCCAAGGCCTAGGGTCTATCTGAGGCTAGGAGTCAGTCTAGGATCAGGATTCAATCAAGAGGTTAGAATCAGGTCCTGTGTTGGGTGGGAACTGTAGTCTTGGCCTCAGAGTTCCTGTGGAGAGTTGGTCCACAGGCAGTGTTAATAGGGATTCTGTTTGGTACTGACCAGGCGTTGGTTTGTGGACAAGGGTTAGGATTTGGTTTAATATCAGGGTTATGATCCAGCCCAGGTTTGAGTCACAGCTCAATCTAGAATCACTGTCCCAAGCTGGGAGTTTATTCTGGTTTCACTCTGGGGATCCTCAAAGCTTGCCTTAGCCCTGGATGGAGCTGGATCCTAGCATTTGAGTTAGCCTGCCGTTCTGTGGAAGGGTTGGGCAACTCTAACCCAGGATAGGCTTGGCCCACAGCCTGTTTTAAATAATGTTTATCATGACACATATTTGATTGTGACCATCTATGTTAACTTCAATGCTGTAGATTCAAAGTTGAACAGTTACAACAGAGGCCTCCTGGTTTGCAAAGCCTAAATAACTTATGCTGGGCCTTTACCTTGGCTCACCAACCCTTGTGCTAAAGGCTTGGGAAGGGAGTTGAGTATGTAGAAGACCAGATCCCTCACCTATCTCGCTGTTCAGAGCTTTCATGAAAGCAGATGGTCTTTAAAGGCTGGAGTGACTTAAAAGAAGTAGAAAGCCTGAGTCTCATGTAAAGCCTCAGTGCTGCCAGTCAGGGCTAGAACATCTCGTGAGGCCAGTTTGGTCCCATGGAAGTCCTATCTCAATTGCTGGGAAGCACCAGGGAAAAGGGGTTGTATGGGAAACAGCTACCTGGCAGGCTGTCCTTGTCCCCCAAATGCAAACCCCATCCCAGTAAATTTAGTTGCAGAGCTGTGCATGCCCCCACTCTCCTGGCTGCCACAGGGCCTTCAGCAGGGCTAGGCTGCTCCTTCTGGTTATTCCTGCTCCCTCGACCTCTACCAGTGTTAATCCCAGGTTACTTGTCAGTCAACATACTGTGGCTCAGGCTGGCCTGAACTCACTGTGTAGCCCAGGTTGGCCTTGAACTCATGGCAATCCTCCTGCTTCAAGCCTCTTGACACATCTACTCATCTGGACTCCAAGTCTCATTTCATATGTTGTAGAATTGTCAGAGAAGTACTTGCATGGAGTGCCACAAGAATCATCCAGCAAATATCATGTATTTGCTTTTGACTCTCAACATAAATTGTTCTCATTTGTGTTAAAAAATTTATTTTACTTCAGTTGCATGTGTTTGGGAGGAGGTTGTATGTGCACCTAGGTACAGGTGCCCACAGAAGCCAGAAGTGTTGAACCCCTGGAGTTGGAGTTACAGGGGATTGTGAGCTGTCTGACATGGTGCTGGGAACTGAACTCAGGCCCTCTAGAAGAGCAGAAAGTGCTCTTAACTGCTGAGCCTTGTCTCCAACTCCCTCATCTTCATTTGTATCCAAGAGGCACCACATTGCAAATGCACCTGTTGTGTTGTTCAAAGTTCTTAAACTGTAGCTTAATTTTAATTTCTTGGGCTGCCAGAAAATTTCCTATCCAGTGTCATATTCTTCATTGTCCAGTTGTGACTACTCTGGTCCTCATCCCAGGCATCAGTGTCCTGCTTTGATTCCAAGTGTAGGATCTGGTTCCAGTGCCAGCCATCCTGGTTCCAAGAAAGAGTGGCTGACTGACCCAGGGTGGTCCTGTGGACTCCAGGATGGCCAGGGCCGGTGCATATCCATGCTGCTAAGTTTAGGGAGGACTCCTTTGTCTTCTTTAGCTGCCCCAAGGCAGCTTTAGCCTCTCAAATCCAGAGTCAGTGTCTCCACTGAGTGGAAAATATCTGTGGCTTAAAACTCAATGCTTTTTTAAGAACATGAGTTTGGGATAACAGTTGGAGGACTGGCATGACTCTCAATCCTTCTTCTGCTTTGCTTTAAGGCTTCAGGAAGGCTCCTCTGTAATGGTAGTGCTTTGGCCTATAGAATTCTTGGGCCCAAGTGTAGCCAGGACATTTGAAGAAACAAGAGAAAAGCAAGGAGTCACCAGTGAGTTGCCTGGGCTGAGTTGGCAGATGTAACTAGGCCACGGCTCTTGGGAGGCTGGGCCATGCCATTCTTCCAGCAGAAAGGTGAGGAGAGTTGGAGGATCCCTCAGCTCTTATATCACCCCTTGTCCTGAAGGGAAGGATTACTGAGTCCAGCACATCAATGCACTGGGAAGGACCTTGCCTAAACTCACGAAGGAGGGCAAAGACAGAAGCAAGGCTAACTTGGGACTCCTGGTTCTTATATGGAAGAAACAAGCAGATGGACAGAGTCCTCCCCAAGTCACTCGAGGCCCCTCACTTGGCTGTAGCCACGTGGACGATCACAAAGCCCTTGATGTCCGGGAACTGTGAGCTGACAAGGTCCACCTGCAGCTGCCTTGGGCCACTCTTGGAGGGGGTAATGTTGAATTGGATCAAGGCCCTCTCCCGGGGCTGCAAGCTGGGCACCCTGGAGGCAAGAGCAGGGGAAAAGGCAGACAGTCAGTCCTCTCTCCTTGAGTCTAGCTTGCCTGGCTTTGCCCCAGATCCTCGGGAGCAACAGTTTTACCCTCGTCTATCGCTCACATTTCTCCCCTCCGGCCATGTTAGTCTTTTCTCTCGCTGGTGCTGGCATTGAGCACGCCTTGCACTTCTCTCCTTGGCTTTTGGCTCTAGCATTCCTTCCACCTTGCTGCCCTTTCCTTTCCTAACACATCAGGAGCGCTGAACCAGATTCTCTCCCTAAGGAGACCTCTGCCTGGGGACCCTGTCTTCCTTCTCTATGCCAGAAAAGTACTTCATGTTATCCTTATCATTTAGGGACCATCTCAAATGCCAGTGGCACCAAAACTTCTCCCTAACCCCACCCCACCCCACCTTCTCTCAAGGTCTGCCTCTGGTTCCCTGGAGTAAGGAGATTCATCCCTCATACTCTTCTCATGGCAACAGCCATCTTAGTGTCCCTAATAACGTCCATGTGGCTCAGAGCACAGATTAGTGTGACCAAGGACTGTATTGAGTAGAGAGTAAATGAATACAGAAATGAAAGAGTGGGTAAATGAGAAGCAAGTTAAACAGTGGATGGCGAGGTGAATGAACCAGTCAAAACTGAGCTGAGTGAATGAATAACTGATGAGCGAAAATATGAACAAAAGAGTGCACAATGAATGAAAGACAGCAGATGGGGCTGGAGAGTTGGCTCAGAGGCTAACAACACTGGCTGCTTTCTAGAGGACCTGGGTTTGATTCCCAGCACCCACATGATGGCTCATAACCAAATGTAACTCCAGATCCACGGGATCCCAATGCCTTCTTCTGGACTCAGTGGAGACCGGGCACGCATGATACACAGGCATGCATGTAGCACAACACTCTTACATAAACAACAACAAAAAAGACAGCAAGTGAACGTTAAACAAGTGGGTAAATGAATGAAAATATGAGTAATATGTGTGAATGAGCCATCTGCTAGGCAAGTGAAGTATAATGGTTAAATGGATAAAGGCTGATGTTGTGGGCAGTAGATGTGTCCCTGAAGCCCAGAGTCTCTCCTGCTACCTTCTCAGTACCTTCTTCTTGGCCTGGCCCTGTCCTTGTCAGTCAACAGTTCATCACTTACTCAACACTGAGCTGTCCTTGGAGAAGGCCACTGCCCTCTACCATCAGCATACAGTCCTTCACGCTCTCCGAGAGGGGGTTGATCACCAACACTTCCACAGCAACCGCCACTCCTACCACCGCTGGGCCCAGCACCTGGAGAGGCAGCATCCGTGAGTCACCCAGCATCCTCTGCATCCCTGCTTCCCCAAAGCCCATGGTTCTGGCTGGGCCAGAGAATGTGGCATTAGTCATTTCCACCTGTGCCTCCATATACCCTGTTAGAATGCCACAGTCTTCCCCACCCTTGAGAGATGAAGCTGATGACCGAGGCTCAGACCCCAGTGTTGGATACCCTCCCCCAGCCCTGTCAGAAACAGGGTGGTAGATGTGGACAGAAGTCACCTTGATGGTGATGAAGTCCTCCAAAGTAATGTCCTTCTCCACCAGGAGCTTCTCGCCTTTACTGACAAGGCACATGGCAGCCAACAGGATCTTCTTGTCCTCCGTCAGATCTTCTTTGTACTGAGAATAAGATATTGTGACTAGGATCTTCTTCTCTGAAAGGTAGAGCATACAGGAAACTGAACCCAAGGCTCAGAGAGGATATTTTCTTACCCAAAGTCACACAGCAAGTACACTGAAGAATCCACATACAACTGGGTTCAAATCTAGGCCAGTGAGTACCAGGATACCAGGCTGTCGCTCCAAGAGTGCCCAGGCATTGCACAAACTCTTCATAATTGTTCAAGATGGAAATGTTTGATATACCATCTGTCCATCCCACCTGGAATTTATCTACTTTTATTGAGTGCTTATTATATATCAGGTCCAGAGAAGAGAGGTCAAATGATGGCCTTCAACTTCCAAGCTCATGGGGGCAACTTCCTTGTAATGTCTCCAAACATTGCTTGGCCATGAAGTGTTGGCTTTAGTCAGCTGCACTAGCTGTGGGCAGACTTCACTCATATTCCTTACCAGTACTCTCATACTTGAATTCCCATGGTCCAGATCTTCTGTGTCTCTCTCTCACCAGCCACGCACACCTTGCCTAGGCATTCTCTTCTTGTGTAGCTCACTACAAGCCATAGGTAACTCTTGGCTCTATTTGGATTTTTTGACCTCTATTTATCTTATGTGTGTGTACATGTGCACATATGCAATGAGTCCTCTTTTGCTTGCCCCAGACTCTATAATAATCTATTTTTCTGCCACTTATTTCCCTTTATTTCTGACCCCAAAAGCATTTGAGTTTTTACTTAGGGAAGATCCTTAAATGTCCCCATTAGCTCAGAACTTTGCATATAGCATGCTGCTCCTGTATGCCAGGAGGTTGATCTACGTGTTAAGATACTATCAGGCACATTATATGGGTAAATTGTCACGTGTTGTTTAGCTCACTGAGAAGCTGGCTCTAGAAGAGTGGTTGCCCCTTCCCCATTTCAGACACAATCATGTTTGTCTCAAAGTGTCCTCCAGGGTCTGGGGATGGGCTGCCCTACCTCAATCTGTGACAGGGAGGGAAGAAAACAGCAAAATATCCCAAGAGTAAAATGCTGTGTCCTTGAGAAGAGCTGGAAGGCAAACCATTTCTAACAGACATTACCACTGCTTATCACACAATCTGAGGNGCCTGAAGTGGGAAGGAGACGCCACAAGTTCAGCCAGAGGACACTCAGTCATGGAGAGAAGGCTCAATTGGGAAGTCCAGTTGTCAGCCTCAACCTCCCCGGTTAGTTTCTGTTCAATGTTGTGAGCACCAGAATTGGCAATGGTATCTTCACCTGTAGCTATTTGTTCTTTCACTTGGATACCTACTCTGTCCTGACTCTCCTGATTGGGAATTCCAGCTGGCTGTCTTAAAGGGGCTTTCCCAGTTGGTTTCTGGTGGATATTTAAAACATTTTTTTTTTAATTTTAAAGTTTTATTTGATGTGTATGGATGTTTGGCTTGTGTCACTTGTGTGCCTGGTGCTGGTGGAGGACAGATGGCATCAGATCCCCTGGGATGGGAACTACAGATCATTAGGAGCCACCATGTGGGTGCTAGAAATCAAACCTGGGTCCTCTGGAAGAGCAGCCAATGCTCTTAATTGCTGAGCCATCTCTCTAGGTCCTTTGCTGGGATTTTTTGAGTGCTCAATTTAAATCTCTCTCTCTCAATTACTTAGTAAATTCACTCATTAAAACAGAAAAAAGTTACCGTAGATAATTCCCTGAACCACACAAAACAGATTCTCCNTTGTTTGCTGGGCTCCCTTACTTCACTGGGTTATTACTAGAAGAATCCTTGCTACAATAATAATAATATTGGAAACAAACTTTTATTAAAGGACTAGGGTGTGCTGGGAACCTGGAAGCACTTTCATCGATGAACTAATAAAATCCTTATAGTTCATGCATAGATATTATAACTATTATCCCCAACTTACAGTAATATAAAAATAATGAAGATATGGGTAATATATATTCATTAGGTGTTAGGCATTATGCCAAGTAATTTATATTTATCATTTACTTCTTTCATGGTCATAGACCATGATTCTTCAAGAGTGGTCCTGGGCCCAGCATCATCAAAATCGACTGGAAACTCATTAGAATGCAAAGTTCTGTCTTGGAGAACCAACGTATGCTACCAGTGATACACTTGGGCAGAATGTTGGCCCCAGTTCAGACCCCTGAGAAAGGTGGCCCCTCATGAAGTGCAGATCCCCAGTCATGAACTCCATTCTCAGTTAAGAAACGCTGAGTTTCTTTCCCCGAAACCGTGATTCTCCACAGCACCTCAGCCAGCCAAAAGTAATAGACAGCGGCTGACTATCCATCCAACACAGCAGATACCCTTTCTTCTCAGGCTCACTTGGAGCATTCACCAAGACAGATCATATTCTGTGCCATAAATAACATATTAATAACTGTAAAAAATAGAAATAATGCAGTGTGTGCCCTCAGATCATGGGGAATCTAATAGGAAACAATAACAAAGAGAANTGGAAAATCCAAAACACTGGAGATTGAAGATATGCTACTTTAAATAAAAAAGAAAAGCTTTGCTACTTAACTCAGGCTGGCCTTGAACTCATGCCCTACCTGCTTAAGTCTCCTGACCACTAGATTAGATATTTGTTCCACTGTGTCTAGCTCAATACACTTCTAAAAGAATATGAGCCAAAGAAGAAATGACAAGATAAAATTTTAAATATTTTAAACAAAATGAAAATAAAAATACTTTGTGAGGAATGTCAAAAGTGGTGCTTAGAAGGAAATTTTTATTTTATATATATATGGCATATTAAAAATTATATATATGTGGCAGATTGAAAATTGTTAATCTAGGTGTCCACAGGAAAATGGAAAAATTAAAGCCAACATGTACCAGAAGAAGAGGAATATAAGAGCTGGGCCTGGTGGCATGGGTCTACAATCATAGCTACTTGGGAGGCTGAAGTAGGAGGACCACAAATTCAAAGCCCGTTGAGCCTACAGGGTGAGTCAAGGCTAGCCTGGGCAAACTGGTGAGACCCTGTCTCAAAATAAAATGAAAACGTGGAGGGGGCAGGGATGCTACCCAGTGGTGAAAAGCCTTCAGCGCACCAAGCTCCACGTCCAGCCTGCAGTAGAACAGCAACCAACCAACCAGAGAAAGAAAAGAAAGGAATCACACAAAAGAGCACAATACAAAAGAAAAATAAAGGCAATAACACTAATTGGAGTAGAAATCAATGAAAGTTAAAGCAAAAAAAAAAATCAGTATTGAAAATCAATCAAACCCAAAGCTGGTCTTTGAAAAAAAATTACCTTGAATTTATTAAAAAAATTTATGTCCAGTAAAAGGATACCTATGAAGAGCTTATAAAAAGAGCTATAAAATACTATGAAGAGTGCACAGCGTGGCAATATTTAATTAGAACTGTGTTTTTCAAAAGGCAAACAGGCAGTGAGCATTTAGAAGGAAAACCTGTCAACAGTTTGTAGGTAGGTNGTGAGATAAGAGGCCATTTTTCTCTTTTGCTTTTGAGTTCTTTAATGAATATGTATTATTTTGAACATAAAAAAATGCTAAAAGGCAGGAGATGTTAACTTATTCTATTACAAAGTGTTATTTTGTGATTTAGATTTTGTGACAAGAAATGACAAAAAGAGCTAAAAAACGTGTGCGTTTTTATGCCTGTCTAAGCCCACAAGGTGTGTTTGCAAGGAACTGGTCCAAAGGGGTGACAACAAGTAAACTTAGTTCAGCTGTATCCTTAGAATCCAGACAGAGTGTGAGAGAAGTGACAGAGACAGACAGACTATAAGCACAGACATACACAACGCACACATGTATTTAGAGAATTAGGAAAGATACGTAAGGACAGAGACAGAAATGGGAGACACACATACAGAGATGGAGGGGAACGGTGATATTCAGCTAGGGAGACAGAAAGAGGGGTGATATGTGTGACAAGTGAGGTAGAGACAGAACGAGAAGGAGAGGGACAAATTAGGAAGGGAAGGAAGAGTAAACNAATGGGGTCCATCTGGGAAATCACACATGACTCGTGATGTGCTCAAGGCTCATGAGAAACATCCCTAACTGACTAAACGAAAAGCAACAAGGCCAGTTAAAAATTATTCAAACAGTTTCTAAAGGCCTGGGGCCATGCCATTTCACAGNGAAATGCCAAATGCGGACTTTAGGCTAATGCCCCAGCAAGTGAGCATCACTGGCATGGGATGAGTCATCTCCTGTGCAGCCTGGAGACCAATGACTGAGTGCTGAGGTGCTGGCGCCGGCAGTGTTCTGGGCGTGGAACCCTAGCCCCTCTGNACCCTGGGTCAGGAGTTCCTCNAAGCCTGGCTGACTGGGTTTGGGTCCTGCTGCCACATGTACCAGGTATGAGTTTGAACTTTGGGTGTGAGTCTACTTCTCTGAAGGATGGAGCCATTGCTGGTATCTAGGATGTCTGTGGACTCTAGAAGAGTGACACAGAGCATGTCCTGTATGTTGTGACATGCTCCCAGCATGTGCTTATTTGGTCTGTAAATAATCACATTGGTTGTGATGACGAGGTGATAGGTCACCTCACCCTCAAGGCCAGTTTGCCACCAGATGACTGTAGGCTTGTATGAACATCAATCTGGGAATCTCTCTCACTGCTGCTCACCCCCAAGTCAACTTGGAAAAGGAGGTGTATCGGCCAGATCCCACTAGGCCACCCTGATCTTACCTTCTTGTGGCCCCAGCTTCACTGTGTGGGATTCACGCAGGATCTCTGCCACTGGCTTGCGGGTATAGAGGATGGTGGCACCACTTAGATTGACTCGGACCCGCTGGACCCTGGAGGTGAGGCTGCTCAAGCACAGAGCTACCTTCAGGTCCTGGCCGAGCACCGGTGGCTCCAACACTTTAAACTTGCCAGTGATGCTGGGTTTGGTGGCCGGTTCCAGGAGGTCATCGCGCCAGACACCACGTGCACCGGCCCTTCGGATCCGCCTCCTCTTCCCCCAGGCTTCNACACTGAGCAGTTTCTTCACAGCTTTGCTGTACACCTGCCTCTCCTTCCGGGACCCTGCGGGGCATCTGTACATCAGACACAGGCAGCATACTCTCCCTCAACCCAGGTCCAGACTCTGTTGCTCTGGGCAAACCCACCACTTGTCCCCACTTTATATTCCCATGGCTCTTGAGGGCTCAAACTGGAAGCCCAAGAATCATAGGGAGCCNTTTGCCAAATGTCCATGTTCGCTTCTCTATTTAAATATACTTTACAATAGTTGCTAACACATCAGGTCAGAAAATTTCATGTGAAAATGCAGGTTTTCAGCATCTCTGACAACTGGGTGAAAAGAAATTCATTATTGCCATCATGTAATGGGATGCTGATTTCTTCTCAGCCAAAAAACCATCCCAAGACTCCACATTCTGAATTCCAGAAAGTCTCTGCAGATGGCACATTAGCTCTCCCCACCCACCAGCCTACCCCGATGCAACAGGAAGAGGACAGAAGGGTGGAGATCTCTAGCAGAGATGGGAACTAAGGCAGTGCTGGTACCTGTGAAGTACGGCTGCTTGAGAGAGATGAGGCGAGGTTTGGGGTGTACACGTGGAGTACCCTACCACGAGAGGGAGGTGGCCCCATGGCAGTCTCACCAGTGTTAGAGCACCTCAGATTGTCTGGGCAATAATACCTGAAGGGCATGCTATGGTGGGCACACCAGCCGTGGGCAGAGACATCCAGAATAAACTCACCCTCCCTCAGAGCTAGCATCCCTGCTCTGGTTTGTGCTCAGGGAGCAGCAGGGACAAACTCTGATTCCAGTTTGAACCAGATCTTAATTACTTGGTAGCATGTCTTAACAAACATAAATGACTGGCNGTATGGGTCAGTCACCCCATCCAGGGACCTGCTTCCCTATGGGAAAAGGAGATTTTCAGGGTACAGTGTTGGAGGAGGCGATGAGAAAAACACCCATCTTATTTTTGTATCCCAACAAATGCAAGTTCTTCCATAACCAGGGACTAGGGCTGTGGCAGAGGACTGGAAGGTGACAGACTCCAGTGACAAGTACTACTATTGTTTTGCACTGTGCTTAGTCCATATTTCCTACCTGTGCCATTGCTGCCACTGCTACTGCTACTGTCTCCATGATCACTCTGTACAATTGTTAACCCGTGTGCATACCTGTACAATCTTTGGCGCATGGCAAACATATGCGGAAACAACACTATTATTACCATACATGGGAAAGCTAGCCCAGAAGAGGTATGCAGCAAGCAGAGAAGGCAGATGCCGGCAGCATAGACAAGGCCGAACTGCACATCCTCATATTTGGAGGCGATCTGGCTCCAAATTTTCCATGGGCTTCTGCAGCCCACAGACCATCATGGGGAGGCTGATAAAGTCTGCTCCATGGCGCTCACCNTCTGGATACTTGTAGAGGCCTGTGATGTCCACACGAGAGTCACTGCCTACAGCTTTGGTACTGATGCACCTGCCAATCTTCTTGGTGTCTGAGTACACGCGCTCCCGCCTCTTGTCTTCATGCCACAGCCAGGTGATGTAGTCCGCATTGACCTCAGCAAAGACGAAGGGGCCATCGTGGGCTAGATGCACATCACCCTCACGGATGGCGGTGACTGAGGCAGGGCCGCACTGGAACATGCCTGGGCAGGAGGAGTAGCATGAGCAGTGTGCTGCCAAGGGGGTCTGGGTCCACCCAACAATCCCTACCTTCACTCTCTTCTTGGGGCGTGGCGTCCAAAACCTGCCAGCCATCATAGGACGGGCCCAGGTCCTGTCGCGCAAACCAGCTTTCATTCCAGACGTGGAAATTCCT
Organism: Neotoma lepida; assembly: GCA_001675575.1. Taxonomy (NCBI): domain Eukaryota; kingdom Metazoa; phylum Chordata; class Mammalia; order Rodentia; family Cricetidae; genus Neotoma; species Neotoma lepida. Next base: position 119,161 of record LZPO01044589.1, on the reverse strand, counting down.
GCCAGAGACACACGGGAAAGGCGGCTGTCTGCATACAGAGGCCCAGAGAAGGGAAGTCCCTACTGCAGACCAGCCAGTACTGGGGCTGCATCCCATGACCCACTCATTCACCTGCTCTGATGGACACATGCACACTTGTGTGTGCATGATTGCGTGTACACATACCAACAAGCTGCTTTCAAGATACCAGAAATACAACTGTAGGTAAGACCAAAGATCTTGCCCCCACATAGCTCATGCTGCCTGGTTACTGTAGGCCAGGCTGGTCTGTAACTCCTTACATAGACAAGGCTGATCTCAGACTCCAGATCCTCCTTCCTGAGCCCCCCCGAGAGCTAGAATGACAAGCATGTGTTGTCATGCCCGGCAAAAAGTCAGGACATCGTAGTAGCAATTGNAGTGTGTATTTATGTATGTGTATGTGTGAGTGTATATGTGTACAGGTGTGTAGTGTGTGTGTATGTGTAAGTGTATGTGCATGTGTGCACAAGTGTGTGTTTATATGTGTGCATCTTGCATGTTTGTTTGTGTGTGTGCTTCTATGCTTGTGTGTCTGCATGCTTGCATATTTGTGTGTGTTTATGCCCTTGTGTGTATGAGGGCTTTTGTGTTTGTGTGTGCTTGTTATGTTCCTGCATCTGCATGCTTGCGTGTTTGTGGGTATTTTTGACCTTNTGTGTATGAGTGCTTGTATGTTAGTGTATATTTGTATGTCTGTGTGTTTGCATGTTTGTGGGTTTTTTGTGTGTCTATACATCTTCCTACTTGTATGTTGGTGTATGTTTTGTTTCTGTGTGCTTACATGTATATATGTATGTATATGTGTCTGTGTGTACTTATGTGCATGTGTGTCTCTGTGTGTACAAATGTGCGTAAGTATGTGCATATGTGTGTATATCCTTGTGTACATACATGTGTGTTTTTATTTTAATAATAGAAGGTAACAGAAAGGAAGACAGGGAGCCTCAAACACTATAATAAATACTGTGCAGAAAATGAGAGGCTTGTACCAGAGAATGGCTGCTGGAAACCTACTCTAGGTAAATGACTTCTAANATGAGGCCTATATTCAATGAATTAGCCAGAGAAAGACTGAAGAGAACAGTATTCTGGGTAGGAGGAATAGTGTATNCAAAGGTCAGGAGACAGGAAATTGTGCTCAAGAACTAGGAGATGTGTAAATATCNTGGGCGTGATAAACAGGAGGATAGGTAGGGTGTAGGCTGTGCAGACATTGTGTAGGCCCTGGTGAGGAGGTCTTGACTATTTTCAACTTCCTGTGCTTAGAGTGAGAATATGAGATTAGGAACACTGGTGTTACTTGCGCAAGGCTACACAGCAGACAAACAGCAGAGAGAAAACAGATTCCTGCTTTACTGAGCTGGTGTTAAGGTGGCAGTGAAATCCTCTGGGAGGATTGAAAAATACATTGAAAAAAAAAAGAAAAATACATTGATAAACATCTGGGGGCCAGAAGGAGGTGACAACATCAGGAAGAGAGGTTTGTACAAGGAGAGGAGAGAAGGATCCAATACTTAGGAGTGGACTGGGCAGACCCGATTCTCAGTGGCCCAGGACCTACCACATGCTGTCTTCCGTGAGGTCTTCCAGGGTCCGCCCAAAAGAGTCCACATATTTGTCCACACTCAGGTTGCCATCGGTGTCATGGGCTGAGTTGAAGTTGGACACCACCCTGGTTGCNATCCCCAGGCACCTGAGGACTGTGGAGTAGTGGGTCAGAGGGAGGTGCTCAGCTCGCTGCAGGCTGCTCCGTCTCTCTTGCCTCAATCCCTAGTCTCCCCACTGTGGCTCTCCTCTCTCAGAACCACCAAGTCCTCTGGAGTCTCTCAGAGGCCTTTTCTGGAGATGCTACCATCACCCTCATCTGGGTAGGCAGGTTCTGGATCCACATGGCAATGCCATGTACCTTTCTGAGGGGATCTGAGGACCACAGGGCTGGCCCATGACAACCAATGAGACAGAGGCAGAGGGAGGATTTATGCCAAATAAAAGACCAAACGCCGAATAAACGAACTGTTTGTTTTNTCTCTCTAACCTGATTTCTCCTTCCTCTTCATTAATGAAAACTGATTGAGGCATATGCAAATCTATGCAAACACATGCAAACCAAGGGGTGTATGTGATGATGAGAGGCTTTCTTTCCCTACCTGTGCACATGACTCCAGCAAAGACCCAGCACTGGCCGTATTTGACGGGTTTGTATCTGCCCTTGAACCATTTCTGCAGGATGGCCACACTGCCACGCCAGTTCAGTGGGCTGGTGCCACCGCCATATTTGCCCTGCCACTGGCCTTGTACCACACCCCGGTCATTGTTGCTGTTCACCTGAGCAGAGAAGGNGTGAGTCAGTCACTGGGCAGGCATCCCCACTTTCATCGTAAAATCATCTCCAGACTTTGGAATCCCAAGTCGGTGGGGTCACTCTTTGCCTTTAAGTTGCCTGAAAGTTAGGGCACTCTGCTTTCTTAAAATATCGCTCTCTCTCTCTCTCTCTCTCTGTGTGTGTGTGTGTGTGTGTGTGTGTGTGTGTGTGTGTGTGTGTGGCTAGAATGTAGAGCACATGATTGGCATGCAAGAGGCCTGGGAGTTGATCTCAAACACCTACCTGAACACAAAACTAAATAAAGTCCATTTTTACACTACTTATAATTTTCAATTATCTTCAATTTGGATAGTCTGTTGTCAAAAGTCACCTATGATTTGGGAGCATTTCCTGCTTTACATATCTGTATGTTAGTTAAGTTTGGGGCTGTCAGTGGTACTGTAATCAGAGCGGCAGTCTGGTGCCTGTTGAACGCTACTCTATGTCAAGCACTGTCCCANGGATTTTATGTCAAGAGAGTTAACTTGTTTTAAGTCCAGTGTAAAGTNTTTTATCTTCCCGTATCCACTGTGCCCCCCTCCCCCAGAGGAGAAAAGTGAAATTCCAAGGGATTAGGGGACCTGCCTAACTGGATTAGCAAAGGGGTGATCCCTGAGGTNAGGACTTGCTGTGACTTGCAGCCTGGGATCCTTCCCTGGNGTTGACTCTGACCTCCATCATTGCTCGGAGGTCTTGGGGGAACAAGGGCAGCTGAGAAATACAGCTTTACTTTTAGAATCCCTTGACCTTGACACCCGCATGGGGTCGAGGCTGCTATTAATAATAGACTCTCCCAGAGGACCAGGAAGGCTGCTGGGAGATTGTGTCTCCTAGAAATGACAGGGAAGCTACACCCATGATACCTCAACAGTACGGCTGCCTAAACAGGACCTGAACTACAACACCCTTAGACATGCTAACACAGAAGGGGGAAATCTCACGGGGCCCTACCCATAGACAAAGAACTATAGACAGCTAAGGAATAATGGGACTGGGAGATATAGCCTTCTCCAGGGATGAACTCCCTAATTTATTATACAGTACCAAGTGCTTAGTCCTAAAATCATATATACACAAGTAAGACTAAACAGACTAAGCAGATTATATTTATATATTTAAATATTATATATTTTAACATTACATACACACACACACACACACACACACACACACACAAATAACAATGAAAGAAAG
>LZPO01044589.1:89278-103751 GCA_001675575.1 Neotoma lepida | reverse complement strand
GCTCCCCTTGCTAAGCTAACATCTTTATTCTTTCAGCTTCTCTCCACTTCCCCTCCAGCACTGCTCTTCCTGTTCTGCCTTGGTGGTTCTGCAGGGAGATTAATCTAGAAATTGTGGCCTGCCATCTCATGTCCCAGCTTTATACCTCTTCACAGTCCAGGAGGTCACAGTCCCCATCTCTCTATGATCTGGCCCTGGAGATACCCCTGAGATGACCCGAATTATTCAGACCCATTGCCATCACACCCTCCTGACTTGCCATCTGTGAAATGGTGGTCAGGACTCAGTGAGCAGGGAGGCAGGGAAAAAGCCACCATTCTGGTGATTACATCCAATTCTATCTTAATGTGTCTCTCCCTAGTTAAGGGAACAGTGAGGCAAAAAGAATGAANGAAGGAATCTCTTACACATGAAGCAGTAGAAAGGAGGAAGTAGATACATATGAAGGTCACAGTCTGTCAAGATAACTCAGTGACACTGCCCCTNCATCCCAGCTCAGATACTGCTCTCTGACATGAAAGTGTCTGTCCACAANCCATGTTCAAGGATGCTTTACACTTGTTTGCTTATATGTCTATCTCCTCTGTACTAAGAGCTCCATGAAACTCAGCCCTGGCTCCTAGCCTCCCTGGGCCCCCCAAGAGTCTGGGTTAGGGCTTGGGACCTAACAGATGCTCAGCGAATTTTAGATAAGTGGTGAACCTCTCTCTCTGCCGCTTGGATGCAGTATGACAAGGAATCTAATGTTTACCAGCAATCTGGGCCCACCCTTGGTGGACCAGACCCCACCCACATCATGCTTACCCTATACTCCTCACTTAAGCAGTCCTGTGCTGAGCCCTGTCTTTCCCCCTAACTTCTCATTTTTGCATAGTCNTGGGACAAGCAGCAGGCAAGTGTGGCAGACCTGCTGCTAAGTCCTGGTGGGACCTGTGTGAGCTGTTCCCTCTCTTCTGGGCCTCAGTGGTTCTGTCTGTGAAATGACCCAGAAGGACCTTACTGTTGGGGAGTCTCTGGCTTGCTGCTGAAACAAGTACCTCTGGTCCCCAAGTGCTCCTCTTGATCTTCTAATCAGTGTGCAGATGTGAAGGTGGTTACACAGCTCCTTGCCAGGTGCCAGGGAGGGGCTGGGGCAGCAATACCTGATCTGGAACTTCTCTGGTTGACAGATCCTAAGGCCTGAGGACAATGTGGAGAGCATATTACCAGCCCCTAGGCCTTCTCCCTTGGGGATATGCAAGGTGAGCATTCAATGCTGCACCCAGAGCCCACAGAGGCTCTGGGTCAAAGGTTGTGCCCACCAGTNAGAGAGAAAGAAGGGNACAGTATGAGCACTGCAAGCCCCATAGACACCCCTCCTCCCTGAGGCTTTTCCCATTTCCTTCCCTTTTCTCTCTCACTGTCTCCTCTTGGCCTTTCTTTGCATGTTGGTCAGACACTATGAACATAGGCTCAGNGGTACACAATTGAGTTCCAATATAGATTGCGTTCCTTGTGGGCTGTGGGAGCTGAAGGAAGTGAGTGGACCTCTCTGAAACTCAATCTCCTGGTGGGAGCAGTGTGTTGATAATTCTTGCTACTGAGTATTAGAGGATTAAATGAAGTATTCAGAACATGACCTGACACATACTAGGAACTCAGCAAATACGTTGTTAATCATGTTACTATCATCAGTATTTATACAATACCTTCTGGCTGCCATTCCAGTGTTCTGCCAATTAATGCCATTCTGACTCATGTGCTTGCTGCCTCTGTGGCCCTATGAAAATTGTTGGGGCCTCTCTGAGGTTCAGATGCCCTTCCCTGGGAAGGAGTGGTTATAACACCTTCCTCCTATAGTTTGAGAAGCATTGAGTAAGGTAGGCAATGACCAACTGTACCAGTTAGACAAGGAGATTTCCAGAGTGGAAGGGAAAGCCATTAACAAACACTGTAGAACAACAGGCTCCAACCAGAGGGAATGATGTCCCTGCGAACNGGGCACTTAGTTCCAGATCCAGTTAGGAGCTCTGTAGATGGGGGTTTTGAAATTGTCACCTCATTTCCAAAAACACTCCCCCTCTCTTTGGCCATCCTGCTCCACTGCTCATACACACTGGGTTTCATTTCACTCTCCCCTTTTCAGCCCTGGCTGAAGTTACTGCCCTGCCAGCCTTGGAACAATTTTTAGCTCATCCTATTCAATCCATTCTGTTGCTATGGATACACTGAGGCTCACAGTGTGCAAGGGACTTCTCTTATTGCATGAATGTCAACATGTCATTTCTCCAGCTCCAGGGACAAGAGTTATAGAAACAGCCCACTGCATTTCAGGTTCCTCTCAATTTGATCCTCGCCCCCACTCCTGTTCCTGCCGACCTCATGCCCTTCTCTCCTAGCTTATGTATTTGCCAGCCAGCCCTAAAGACCAGCATAACAGGAAGCCTTGTGTATAGAAGGTTGTGTCCTACTCACTTGCTCCCTGTCATGATCTCCACATCTACCCTAGATTTTCACACCTTTCTTCTTCCACACCACAGTGACACCACAGAGCTAAGTGACAATTCTCTGTCCCAGCTGGCACAGTACCTTGTGAGTCTGAGCACAAAAACCCTAACTGAAGCCGGCCACATCTTCCAGACTCGGGCCTCAGTATAATTGTTTTTTAATGGCCCCATTATGACTCTGCCCTTCGTATGCATCATGAGCACCTGAGCTCCACAGCTAAATGATTAATCGGGGAGTTGCCTAAGGCCTTCTTGGGGCTACTGCTTCATCTCCCTTTCCTTCCTTGGCCTTTTGGAAGCCAGTGTCTCTCACACAAGTAGATAGTGGCCCATCAACTTCAACCAATGGTGACTAAGAGCCAATCCTCATGGAGTATTTCACCATGTCTTCGAAGTTCTGAACTGAAAAGTTATCGTAATTCATTGATGGCTAAAGGGTGTCATTGCACTTGCTAATACTGATCAATTGCTAGTTATAACTGAAGGCCCTTGCTGAAGAGAATATCCATATCCAGGCTCCTTAGGAAAGAGCTCTGGGACCAACTAGTGATACCTGTCTGAACAGGACAGGAGGGAGGCCCTGGTACCTCATTTATCCATGCTTTGAGAAGGGAACACCCCAAAGAAGCTAGGAGGACCCAGAAAGCATGGGTAATTGAATTCAAAACAACATTCAGTTTATACACTGGGCATCTCAGCATGACTCCAACATTTCATTTTACTTGTGGATATGTGTATGAAGTGTGCCTGTATGTTTGCATTTGTGTATGAATTCAGGTGCATGCATTGAAGGTCAAAGTACATATTCAGATGTCAGTCCTCACCTTCTGCATTGTTGGGGACAAGGTCTCTTTGCTGTCTGCTGCTGCACACGCCAGGCTGGCTGACCCATGAGCTTCCNGGGATTCTCCTGTCCTCATCTCCATCTCATTGCGGAATGCTGGGATTACAGATGTGTGCCACTGGGCCTGGCTTCACATGCCTTCTGGGGATTTGAACTCAGACTCTTATGCTTGCACAGCAAGCCTTTACTCACTAAGCCATCTCCCCAGCTCCTGACCCCAATATTTCACAGATGGAGACAACGGTCACCCATCAAAATAGTTACAGATCTGATACTGGAGCCCCATCATTGACTTTGTCCTTCCTCAGCAACAGTTTGGTCTTGCTATATCAGTGCTTAGGGAAAGAGTATGAAGGTCATGAAGAATATCTAACCCAGAGGGAAACAAAGCCAGCTCTCTCTACGTCAGCACTGATGGGGAAGCAGCCTCAGCTTAGGAAATAGTACCCATCGAGGAGCCAGGCAGGCATGGCTGTCCACTAACGTTATCCACGACCATAAAGAAATATGAAGAAGTTAAAACATGACAAGGAAAAGTCACCTGCATTTGAAAGAATAAAACAAAAGAAGGGTTGATTGACATATTTTCCCATGATGTTGAAGAGTGGAAAACAGGAGGTGTAAAGCTGGGAACATTCCTCAGAGACCTCTGACTGCGCGTTCCTGGTTCTGCTGGCTGGTTCCCACCGGATCCCAGCACCTAACAAGGTTTGCTGTTCTTATTCCTTGTGTTGGAGCTCTGCTGTGGGTTCCTGAGTCTACTGTCTTAGGATCACGTGAGCTATTGTGTGGCGGGAAGTACCCTGGATCCCTTCCCAGTAGGCCTGTGAAGGTGTGTGTATTATAACTCCCATGGTTCAGATGAGGCACCAATGGCAAATCTCCCTTCCAAAGGTCATACAATTCTTTTCACCTCACAGGGAATTGCTCTTGCCCTCAAGTACATGGGTGCAAATTAGGAGAGGATGTGGCTCATGAGGTTCCCCATGAGGCTTCTCTCTATGTCTCGAATCTGGCCCATGGTCCCCAACTACGTCCAGAAATGTCTCTGAATCTGCATAGTGTGTGTGTGTGTGTGTGTGTGTGTGTGTGTGTGTGTGTGTGTGTGTGTGTAGATATGAGTCCTTCCCTCTCATTTCATGTCCTGCCTCCTTCATCAAAGCACATGGAGCAGGTCTGACCCTAGCTGAGCCTTGGCCATGATTCACAGGGTGGTTCGAGGTTTGCTCTGCCATCTCTTGATGACTCTGAGAGANTATCCTGTNGACTAACCAAATCTAAAATCGTAACAAGCAATGATCAAAGTTTCATCCCAAATAACAGCCCTGCCACCCCACATGTGTGAAAACTCCTCTGGGCGACACCCATCTCCTGCGGTCCCCAGCCACTGCCCACTCACCTGCCATGCAACAGCCAGATGGAGTCCTCGTCTCCGTGCAGCAGTGTGTAGATTGTCAGGATTGTGTGCCAGAATCTCCAGTCAGATCCACACTAGTGAAGAGCATCACAGGGCACTCCTAGGCAGCGAAGTCAGAGCTCGGAAGAGGCGTGGCCTCCTCACCCCAACAATGACATCCATGAGACATATAATCACCCAGTAATTGCTTTGGTTTGCACCTAGAAGGTGTCCAGCGTGGGAGTGGCTCCAGTCAAGATGCCTTTGAAACATGGAGGTGAGGGCTGCACTACAGGAGGAACAGGCCCAGGAAGGTCACAAGACTGGGAGANTGAGAGGGAGCTAATGGTTACTATGGTCAGCCATTCTTACCATGCACAGCCCTCAGAAGTACCTGGGAGCTCAGAGCCACTTGAAGGCACTTGATAGTAAAGCTGCAGTGTCCGGACCAGAGTCCAGGAGTCATGGTGCCCGCTCCAGGCTGTCTCTTCTCGTCCTGGGACCATAGCTGCCCTCTAGGTCCTCGGGCCTGTGGTTTTACAGGGACAGCACTCAGCACTCTGCACCCTCCGCAACACCTGCACACACACCCAGTACAGGCTTTGCTTCTACTGAGGAGCCTGAGCTCTGGAGGGACAGCCTTGAACCCACACACAGCCTGGCCTGAAGCTCAGGTCCTTTCCATCCTTGAGTCTTAGCAAAGGGAGTACACACTTCTCTTGTTACTAGAGCTCCTAAGGGGGTTATTAAGATAACCAGTAGGCAGAGACACATGCTTTGGAAGTTGGACTCAACTGTTCCTCCCCCACTAGAGACTGTATGCTCTCACCACCACTGGGAATCCTGGAGTTGGGGCATTCCTCTAGTGAATCTATCTCCTTCAATGTGTGCAATTAGTCCTACTTCTATGGGAGGTCTGAGCTTTGAGGGAGAAGACAGTGTTGCGAACATCTGGTATACCTACCTGGGAAGAAGTCTTGCTTGGCTTTGGACATCTTGCAAGGCTTCCCTAACACAGCTCACCAGCTGGGAGGAGGGGCCAGAGACCTGGATTCTTGGGAGGATGTAAATAAGAAGAGAAAAACTTATCATTTGATGAAAAGCCAAGGTTGGTCTGCTAATTCTCTGAGCTGGCTCCAGCCTGAGCCTTGCATGTCTGTGGCTTTGGGCAAGCTTCCTCCCCTCCCAGAACCTTAGGGGATCTCTAGCTATAAACAGAATGGATAGTATCAGTTTTAGGGCCATTCTAGCTCAAAGATTCTGAACCCCAGAACCCTGCCATTCTAGCCCTCTAGAATTTTATGTGCAATTAAATAGAGGAATTTTACTTTTACAGAAGCTGGTCGGGAAGTTTCTCTTTGTAGGGGAAATGCTTTGATGGATGACTAGAGCTCTGAGAGCCCTAGTGTGGGCTGAGCCAAGGCAGAAGGGGTGGCATCTGTGAGAGATGCTCAAGGAGGGGTAGGCGGCAGTGGTGTGCCTGTGCTATGTGACATGACTATGTCAGGGATCACTGGAACACTCAGGAAAGTGTATAAAATGTCAAAAGCATTTTTTGTTTTTCTTTTTAGAAAGTGACAAAGAGCTTGAGCTCTGCTTGGTGCAATGCAAACACATTTAATGGGCCGTTTTCAGGCCCACGTTGCCTTATAATTAGCTGACTCCTGGCGCTAGCCCAGGGAAGCTCCTCTGCTAATGCCCTGCAGCCTGCTGCCTGGGCAGAGTCCGAGCACTAATGAAGCTGCTTGTCAGCCTGGCAGGGTCAGGCTCCTCCCCACTAATGACAATCTACCTCAAGTCCCTTTCATGTTTCATCCTGGGTTTGCCTAGACAAGGTCTCCCAGGAGACGAGGCATTTAAGATGACTAACCCACTCAGAAGGGACCCACACTCAGATTTAGGGGACAGCAGCACAGTTTGGTTGAGTGCTTGCCTGTTATTTTGGAGATAAATGGCTATGAAATCCTCAGGAAATTACCTTTTCTGGACCTTGGTGCCCTCATCTGTCAAAAAAGGGTCCAAGCTATATTTTACAATCCCAACATTTTCTGGTTCTAAACAATCAGGCTAGAGATGAGAAACAGTAGCTAAAGACTAGGATCAGCTCAGAGTACCCCAGTGCAAACACCTGGAACAGACCCAGCATACAGCAGGTGCATACCTTGCTAAGATCCACGCCTATGGAGTAACCAGACACTTTAAGAGCAGTTTAATCATTCTTGTTACTATGAAGAAACACACACTCATATAGAAAACTCAAGTAATGTGGAGATAGAAGAAACATGCGTATATATCACCACAAACATATAAATGAGTTTATAGAAATTTAATTGCACAAAGAAGCTATTTGTAAGATGACTTTTTTAGTTAATCATATACTGGGCTCTTCATTGTGAAAGCACAGACTGGAGACAGATATCGTGAATGTCAGCGTCCGTTTGTGTCCATTTATGTGATTTAGCTAGCCCCTCCCTAGCTGTGGGAACTCAGGTTGTTTCCAGTTTCCTGTCCTTATGAAGAAATGTAATATTTTCCCATGTGTTTTTGTATATTTTTATTTATGTATATGTGTATCTGTGTGTGTGCTTATGCCACAAGGATGCAGGTGCCTTTGGAGGACAGCAGAAGGCCTCTGATCCCTTGAAGCTGGAGTTACAGGCAGTTGTGAACTGCCCAAAAATGGGTTCTGGGAACTGAACTCAATTCCTCTGGAAGAGCACCAAGCTCTCTTAACTGCTGAACTAGCTCTCCAGAGGTTTCATTAGTAGAACAACTTCTAAGAAGTAAAATTACTGAAGTGAACCTACTCCTCAAGTATCAATTTAACATATAGGATTTTGTCTGACTATATATATGTGTATATATATATATATATACTTTTGTTTAGACACTTATATACAAGGTATTTAATATAACAATAGTTATGATGGAAAGAGAAAATACCTTTGTCTTGCATCAGATGTACTCATGCAAGAAAATGTAATGTAACCATTCAGTAAAGGGAGGCTAGTGGACAAATGCTGATATGAAACAGTGTCCTAGATACATTGCAAAATTAAAAACAGAAAGTTAGGTGTTAAGTAAAGGGAGGAAATGAAGGCCAGAAGTAGGTAGAAATAATTTTTGAACTCTTAGAAATATTTTACTGTGTATATATATCATCTTTTCAAAAAGATTATTTAAAAAAATAAGAACACCATGGTGTGCACGGCTTTCTTGGTCTTTCTGTGCACACATATTTTCAAAACACCATTTCTCATGTAGCACTCCTGTTCTGAACGCTCCATGGTACGTCATCATCTCTAGGGTCTACTTCAAAGCCTTGTCTTTGCCTTCAATACCTTTTACAGCACAATTCTAATGTTTACTCCGTTTTTTGTTTCTCTGTGTGAACAGTCTCTCACACAGGGTCAGCAGTAGCTACCACATCACCCCCAACAGCCCCATGGCACAAAGATGCTGAAGGAGCTATTTCCAAAAGCAATATTTAATCCTAAATGCTGTGGTGGAGCCAGGCATCGTGGCTTATGTCTATAAGCCCAGCACCCAGGAGGCTGTGAAACAAGAGGATTGCTGAGTTCAGTGCCAGCTTGGGGGCCACAGTGAAGACCCAATCTTAAAAAGGGATGAAATACTATACACTACCAACTGAGTTTTGAGGCAGGATACCACAGCCGACAGTGTGGTATCAGAACCTAAGTTTAGGTAGTACCTGGCAGAGACCATGTGTTTAGAGATGCTTGTGTCATGTGATTTGCTTGAGATCTTTGCTCTGGAGTTAGACTACCTGACTCAAATTTCAGCTCCATCATCCTGTTGGTAAATAACTTAAACTCTCGGTGCCCCAGTTTCTTCCTGTGTAAGACGGAGGATGGATGGAAACATCCATCACACAAGGTTGCTCTGAGAGTTAAGTTCCTGTAACAACAAGCACTTAGAGGTGTGCCTGGCATAGAATCAGTAGCTGCAGGCATTTTTTCTGGGCTATTTGGTTTTGGGGTTTGCTGTGCTGGGAACTGAGCCCAGGGACCTCCCAAGCCAGGTGTGCCATTCTGTGAGCCTACAGAGCCTCAGCATGACTGTTACTGCTTTCTCCTTCTCACTTCCTGCATTTAGCTTTTCTACATGAATTTGTTCTTTAAAGACTGAGGAAGAGAGACCAGCAAAGAAACTTTGTGCACATTTGTTCTGCTCTTTTATCAGCATATCTCGGGCTGGTCCTTCTGCCCCATGTTTGTCCTTGTTTTTGTGCAAATACTCTAGGCCAGCTGAGCTCCCCGCCTGGAAGCCTGACCTGGCTGCAACCACTTCCAGGGCTCTCCGCTCTTTGACGCTCCCTTCACCTGTCTGTCTGTCTGTCCACGAACCTCATATTGCAATGGGTTGTTTCATCCCACTTGAATCCCATTGAGGACTTTTGTGTTCTGTAGTCCTCCCATTTGCTGCCAACATCAAACTCTACATTCTACAGACAGCAGGTTGTGCAAAATCCTTCATCTTGTGGAGGAGAGTAGAGAGGAACAAAGACTTCTTCACGGGCAATGGAAGATGGGTGAGGGAGGGGCTTCTTCAGGGAGCCTGTGCCGGCCCTCCCCTTGGATCAGTGATGGGTGTGGTGATATTCTGTTTGTGCTTTAACAAATAAATCTTGCCTAAAGATCAGAGAAGCAGCGCAGCTAGCCACTAGAGAGACTTCTTACCTCTACTGAATCCTCAGACCAAAAGGGCCGAGCTCCTGTCTCCACCCCTATCACTTCCTCTCTCCGCCCAGCCATATCACTTCCTGTTCCCTCCTCCCAAGTGCTGGGATTAAAGGTGTGTGCCAGCACTGACTGGCCGCTAGTGGCTAGCTCCACACTCCGATCTTCAGGCAAGCTTTATGTGTTAAAGCACAAACAAATTATTACCACAGACGGGGGCTTACATGCTTAACAAAAGCAATCGCCTTAGAGCTAAGAATTTTCTTGAGTTTACTTACTTCTAAGTTTACTGTTGTTTTGATTATTATAGACTGGACCATAAAGCATTTCCAGGGCCCATGATATCTATCCAGGCCTGTCTCAGGGTGTCAGAGGCTGAGCTGTGACTCTGTTAGTGTGTGGTCCTTGAGCCAGCACTCTCAGTATCTCTAGGCAGCTGGGTAGGAATGCAGGCCATGTTGTAGACCCCTTGCTGTAGCTTGGATCTTATCTTCTAAAGGCCCATGTATTAAAGGCCTAGTATCCAGTCCTTCCCCGCTACTAGGGTGGTGGAGAGGTGGGGCCTAGTGGATGGTTTTCAGATCAGGGGGTAATGAGACCCAGCCCCTCTTCTTTCCTTTTCCTGTCCTCACCAGTGCTTGTCATGAGGTGAGTGGTTTTGTTCAGCCATGTGCTCCTGCCATGATGTGGTGCCTTATAGCAGGCCTATAGAAATGGAAGCAATTGATCGTAGATGGAAAGATTCCAAACATGAACCAGAATGTCCCTTTCTTTTTAAAAAGTTCATTATCTTAAGTATTTGTTATAGTAACAGAAAGCTGTCTAATATAATTACTAAGCCAGAATCTTCATTTGAGCAAGTTATAGGGTGATTAATATGCATATTACATTTTGGGAAGCTCTAGTCCTCAGAGAAAGATCCAAATCCCTAAGACTCTATGATATTCTGTCACAATTAAAGTGTTTGGTTTTTGCCTTTAAATTTTTTTTCTCACAAGTGAAGTTTTCTAGCGACTGTATGAAATGCAATATTGTAAAAAAAATACTGGAGACTTCTCTTATGGGAATCTAGCTGCTTCAATTAAGCCTTTCATTTAAAGAGCTATGTAAAAAAAGCCAAAATGTCCTCCCCAATACAATAAAAAACCAAAACAAAGCAAACAAACTGCTGAGCCATCTCGCTAGCCCATCAACATGTTTTCAGAGCTGCCGACTAGAACCTGGTTCCCTTGTGGGACGCCAGCGTCATCCCTTTAAGGAAAATGACACAGTGACCCAATTCACAAGGGATGGGATGTAAGGCTAAATAAGAGATCACCTCCAGAAAAATCCAAGGCATTATTCCCTGAAGGGGCACCTCATGCTCCCATGGTGCCAGGAACCCCATTTCCAAACACTGAGGCCCTAGCAGCCATAAGCCTGTTGCTTAAGACTCCAGTCTGAGCAGCCAGCTGCTATGTACTCCAGCCAGGAGTCACCTAAATCATCTTGGGGACTCATCCTCACAAGACAGTGAGTCAGAGGGACACATCTGGACTGGTCTGGTAGCAGACCATCCTCTCTCTGGATCTTTGCTAATCCAGCTATAAAATGAAGATGATACTGATCTCTTCAGCTCTGGATGAAGTCACTGGATAACTAATAAAAGACCATGAAGCCTTAACTCATTTCTTCATTGCCTTGTCCTGAGAGCCATGACCCTGTTGGGTGATTGAGATAGCCAGAGTTTAGACCCTGGGGAGGGAGGCGCTTGTCCAGCAGGAAGCCAAGGCACCCTTGTAGCATCCTCAGAAGACCTTGTGTGTGGGTTGGTAGTCATGAAGAGGTTAGGAAAAGAAAGATGGCTTTGCCCCCCCCCCAGTGTCTAGGCATTGCCGGATTGTCCATCTCTCCATCTATCAAACATCGTTGTGAACCTCAAGCTACCATAGTAGCTACAAAAACCTCATGCTTTCGGATGCTTAGGAGACNTCTATGATCTTTCATCAATTTATCTATTCATTCATTCTTGCCCAAATCCATTTAACAAAGACTTTCCTATGCCCTCAAAAGGGTCAATCATTGGAATGTAAAATGCCTGTGTCATCTTTTCTACTAATATCTAGATGTCATCTGATTCTAAGTCTTCTCCTTAGTTCATGTTGGTTCATACATTCCATGATGGAAATAGTGTTTTTGAAGTATTTTTAGCTGAACCTCCTGTTAACAGGGTTACCTATAGGAGCCAAACATTTCAGTAACTTGGGGATAGGGAAGAGGGGACCAANCACAGTGGCTGTCGTCCAGAATGAACTGTTTGATTAGGTGTTTTGGTTTCATGTTTTTGCTTGGTGTGGTTTTTCCTAAGCCAATGTTGTCTTTCAAAGTAGGCTCTGCCAAGAGAAGGTTTAGTAAACTCTATACTTCCATCAACAACAAGAGATATGCCTATTAGACTTGATAATGAATGTAACTGTAAGTGACAGTCAGAGGTCTTTGGACATACCATTTAACAAATGTCCTTTCCACCAACCCTAGATGAGAAGTCCAGCTCTAATTATGGTAGGAAGGGAAAAGGAGGCCAAGAGGAGAAACAGACAAGTTATTTGCCTGATCTCACTTCTCCGTGTCAAATCCCCAGATAGAAGAAAATAGCAGTAGCCACAGAGTTTCAGAGAAAAGCCAAAATAAAGAGGGCTTTTGTTTAGTAACTACAGCAGGAAAAATGGAGTAGTAGGTGCCTTCTTTGGGGTTGGTGTGGGGATAGAGGTTGATGGGGGAAAGGCTGGAGGAATTGCTGTAATAATTTATTTAGCAAATATACTTAGGATATGTATATTTTGGGCTGATGGGATGGCTCAGCAGGTAAAGGTGCAGGCTGTTGAGACTGACACTTGATTTTGATACCCAGGTCCACATGGTGGAAGGAGAGAACCAATTCCTGCAAACTGTCTTCTGACCTCCACTCATGCACTATGGCATATGCATGCACTCCTGCACCCACATACACAAATATATAAGTGAACAAAAAGAATCCATATTTCATTTGATGTGAACTTTACAGCCAAGAATAATGTCTTCAATTTATCTTGAAATCCATCCCAAAAATAAGGTGGTTGGATGACTGGATGGGCAGATGATGAAACAAGTATAGGAAGATGTTACTGGTAGGCCCTTAGGTGGTGGGCATACAATATTTCCTACTAAAGTATTCTAAATTTACTCTTCAAAAAGTTTTATAAAAGGGATTTGGCTCCATGGAGTGTCATGTTGTTGAGCTGCCCAATATTTCTGTAAAATTAAAAAAAATTGTGTGTGTGTATGTGTGGTGGGTAGTGTATAGTATGTGGATGTGGGGTGTGTGTGTGTGTGTGTGTGTGTGTGTGTGTGTGTGTGTGTGTACAACACTTGGTATCCTGCTCTATCACTTTCTGCCTTGTTGCCTTGAGATAGGCTCTTTCTCACTGAACATGATGCTCAACATTTAGACCAGGCTGGTTGGCTAGTGACCTCCCAAGATCTGTCTTTCTTTGCTGCCTTCCCATGCTGGGGTTACAAGCATGCATGGCCATGTCCTTCTATTTTTATGTGGCTGCTGGGGATTCACACTCAGCTCCCTATGCTTGAAGAGCAAGCACTCTTACCCAATGAGCCAGTTCCCCCGCCTCTGTCCAGCCCTTTTGAATGCTCTTGCTGGATGTTACGAATTTCTAGTTTTAGACTCATTACCCAATGTTAGAACACTAAAGCTCAGGTCCCAACTTCTCTTATGTGTAGAACCACTGGGCTTGTACTTGTACTTGTCAAATCAGGTCCAGGCAATCAGGATCCCGAAAGCAGGATTCCATGCAGAAGCCCACAATTAGAGGATATTGACACCAGTATTGCTGGCATTGATTGAACGGGGACAGGAAGGCTAGTAGTAACATTAGTTTTTTTTTTTCAGGTCACTTCTAAGGTTCTGAACATCATTTGGTGTCTGTGAACTGCTACTGATTCTGTGGAACTGTGGGTCCTCTTCATCCTTGGGAGATAAGTCTTGCTATGCATCTAGGCTGATCTCAACTCAAGATCCTTCTTGCTGGGCCTCTCAGGGGCTGAGATTCCAGATATATTCTAGCACAACTGGGCCTCCTCATCCTCTCTATAGACAACTCATCTGGATAGGACTGGTGCAAGCCTCATGTCCACAGCAGGTAGGAGTTCAGAAATGCCCACATATCAAGGAAGGGGAAGCAGAGATGCTATATAAACAGCTGCTGACTAGGAATGGTCTGGGTTTGCAACAGAAACCATGCAGACTGGGAACTTCTCAACTGGAGGCCCAAGAGAGGGGCCGCAGCCTCCAGGTCTAGGAACTAACGTGGCCTGAAGGCAGGGTGGAACTAGGCATTCATCAAATGTCACCAGACAAGGATCAGAGCAGATAAATATCTCTGTAAACAGATCACAGGAGCCTTAACTCAATCATGTGATCTCCCCAGATACAATCCTGGAGAAGAGCAAATCTGATAGCCTGAGCGTCTGTCCCTGCTGTCTGTCTGAGCCATCTCTCTAAGACCTTGTGGTAGTGTCAAAGGNGCAATTGACACAGGCTGAAGATTCTTTCCTGGGACTCAATGGGACCAGGGCTCATNAATATTNGATTAGTGGTTTAAAATTATGTNCTTCACCCTTTTAAGGAATTATACTATAATTTACTGTGTGCCATGCACCAGAGGCTGCTGGGATCTGCTTCTCCTGAAATCCTGGGCATCTGAGTTGTTTCTACTTGTCAGNNCTTAAAGGTGCAAAGTGACTAATGGANGTAGGAAAAATCGGAACTAGGAAGCTTGAGTTTAGAACACATTCTTTTCATTAGTGCTTATTAATTAATTATTCTTCATTCTTAATCGTGCTATAACAAGAGTGAATTAGTCCAATAATTCTTTTTAAATGCCTTTATTTCTTTAATCTATAGATGGTGCTGCTATGGCTAACTAAGGACAANCTCAGCAGAAACACGAAGAGGTAGGTGGCCATGCTTTGTCTTTGCTGATCTAGATACTGCTTTGTTAAAGATTCTGCA
>LZPO01044589.1:71151-87206 GCA_001675575.1 Neotoma lepida | reverse complement strand
TTATTTTTTTTTGAGATGCGATTTCCCTGTTTAGCTCTGGCTGTCCTGGAACTCACTCTGTTAAACTCTGTTTGGTTGTTAAACCAAACAAGGCTGGCCTCGAACTCACAGAGATCCACCTGCTTCTACCTCCTGAGTGTTGAGATTAAAGGTGTGCACCACCATGCTCAAATAGTCTGTGTCTTTTTCTTGGGGGAATTGAGACCATTAATATTCAGAGTTACTAATGAAAGATGTGCATTGATTGTTGCAGTTAAGAAAGAGCCACACAAGGGGTTTGAGCTTCTAGTGACAGAATTTTCCTACATATTAGCCAAGGTGAGGGATATATGAACTAGAATATGACACAATTTTCATATAGTTAAGCAACTCATCTTTATGAGTAAAATTAGAATTTTACTATTAAGCTTGATGAATTGTATCAGTGTTAATATGCTGGCTTACTTGCTGAGCTCTGGGTTAGAAAGAAACCCTGTCTCAGTCAGTGAAGTGGGGAGGGATTGAGGAGTACCCAATGTCAACTTCTAGCTCCCATATACATGTACACACATGCTTGTGTACCTATATACTTGTGTGCCCACATATATGCAAACACATTTACCATATACACACGTATAAACATGTATACCAAACATGCAAANTAAATAAGAATAAAAATAATAAATAACTGATTAAAATGGCAAACTTTATGCTTTATAACAATAAAGGGATAGAAAATTGGAGAAGATAGAAAAAAATAGTCTCCATCTTGATCGGTAATCAAATTTCATCAAATTGAAAACTTAACAACTGAATTCTAGTGGCTGAGGAGATGGATTAGTGGCTCTGCAGGCATGAATCCCTAGAGTCCACAAACAAACATCACTTCAGGGTAAGATGGTGAAAAAGGTATTCTAAGTTATGTAACTTTCTGACCATAATGGAATAGGACCAAATATCAACAGCAACAGAAACTACAGAAAGTATACAAATGCATGTAGATTAAACAGCACACTATTTAATATTAAATACATGAGTCACTGAAGAAATCAAGGATGAGTTTAGGAAGTTCCTAGAATTGAGTGAAAATGAAAACATAACATACTAAAATCTGTGGGATACAATGCAGGCAGTCCTAAGAGGAACATTTATAGTACTAAATGCCTATATGAAAATATTCAGAAAAGAAAGAACAAACCAAATCTCCAAATAGTAAATGGGAAGAAACTATCAAAATTAGGGCAGAAGTTAACAAAACAGAAACGAAATGAGATGAAAAAAAAATACAAAGAATTAATGAAATTAAGATCAGCTTATTTGAGAAAATAAACAAAACTGACCAACTTCTTAGCCAAATTAACTAAAAGAAGGAGAAAGAAGACCCAAATGAGTAAAACTAGAGTTGAAAAGGGAGGCATCACAACAGATACCAATGAAACAGAAAAGCAAAGAAAACCTCCAAGTTCTTTACAAAGCTAGTCTTGTTCTGATGTAAAAATCAGGCAAAGACATCACACACACACACACAAGTAAATTATAGAATGATCTCCTTGATGAACATAGAATAATCATTAAAAAATACTGGGAAGCTGAATTCAACATGGTATCATCATGACCAATTTGGATTTATTNCAGCAATGCAGGGATGGTTTGACATACATAAATCAATAAACATAATCACATTAAATGAAATAAAAGGCATAAATCACAGGATCATCTCAGTAGANGTGGGAAAAGCTTTTGAAAAAAGAAAAAACAGTATCCGTGGTCAAAGTCATGNATAGACTAGGGTACCTCAATAAAATGAAGGCTAAATATGACAAGCCTGTGCTCAACACTATATAGACTAAGTAAAGAAAAGCCTCNAAGTATTCCAATCTGTGACTTGGGACAATAAAAAGATGTCCACTCTCTGCACTCTTATTTGGTACAGTGTTTGAAGGCTTAGGCCAAACAACAAGAGAAACAACTGGGAAAAGAAGAATCCACAGTGTCCCCTTTTGCAGATAATATGATTGGATACACAAGAGGCCCTAAAGGCTCCACAAACAAACAAACAACCTCTTAGAGCTGACAAACATCTTCAGCAAAGTGGCAGGATANAAAGCTAANATACAAAAATGAGTACCCTTCCTATATACCAATGACAAATACATTAATAAAGAAATCAGAGAAATAATCCCATTCACCACAGCCACACACAAACAAATAAATATCTGGAAATAAACATAACCAAGGAAATAAAAGATCTCTACAATGAAAAATTTCAGACACTGAAGAAAGAAATCAAGGGAGACATTAGAAGATGGAAAGAAATATGACGGGAATGTCTTTCTATACGCTGTGAATATGTGTTGCTCTGATTGATTGATAAATAAAATGCTGATTGGCCAGTAGCCAGGCAGTAGAGGTGGGATAAGCAGACAAGGAGAATTCTGGGAAGAAGGCTGAGTCAGGAGATGCCAGCCAGCCGCCAAAGGAACAACATGGCAACAGACTGGTAAAGCCACGGAACATGTGGCAGAACATAGATTAATAGAAATGGGCTGAGTTTAAGTGTANGAGCTAGTCAATAATAAGCCTGAGCTAATGGCCAAGCAGTTATAATTAATATAAGCCTCTGAGTAATTATTTTATAAGCGGCCGTGGGACCAGGGAGCAGAGCGGGACCCGGACAAAACATTCTCCTTCAAAAATACTATGCTCGTGCATTGGAAGAATTAATATTATGAAAACAGCCTTCCTACCCAAAGCAATCTACAGATTCAACACAATCTCGACAAAAATTGCAAAGCCATTCTTCACAGACATAGAAAAAACAATCCAAAAATTTATATGGAGGCACTACAGGCTGAAGATAGCAGAACCATTCAGGGGGAAAAGATACTGAAGGAGGTGTNGCCAGCCCTGGGTTAAAGTTGTACTACTGATTTTTGGTNTTCATTTTCTATCCTGCCACTTTACTGAAAGTGCTTGTCAGTTCTGAGGGTTTTCTGGTGGAAAACCAGTCTCCCGTGTGTAATTATGTGATCTACAAAGGTGGCCACTTTGATTTCTTCCTTTCCCTGTATATACCTTTTATTTGCCTCTCTCCTGAGCTTAGTAGAAATGTTTTGAGATTCCCCCCCATTTAATATAATGTTGGCTGTGGGTCTGTCACATATAACCNTTACTATATTGAGAGACGTTCTTTCTAGTCTGAGTTTCTTCAGACTTTATTATGAAGGAACATTGGATTTTGTCAAAAGCCTCTTTTTGTTCCTCTGAAAATGACCATGTGGTTTCTGTCTTTGAATTCATTTATGTAATTTATAGTATTTATTGATTTATATATATGGACCCATCACTGTGTTTCTGGAAATGAAGCCAACTTGATTATGGTGAATGATCTTTAGGATAAAATTTTGAATTCTATTTGTGTGTNTGTGTGAGTGTGTGTGTGTGTGTGTGTGTGTTATATTAATCAAGGAAATTGGTACNCAATTTTCCTTTTTCGTTGTGTCTTTATATGGTCTTGGTATCAAGGTAATACTGGAATTGCAAAATGAGTTTTGATGGTTCCTTCATTTTCTATTTTATAAAATATTTTGAGAAACATTGGTGTTAGTTCCTCTTTGAAGGTCTGGTAAAACTCTTCAGTGAACCATCTGNACCTGAACNGTTTTTCAGCTTGGAGATATACTTCAATACTTGTTAGAGATCTGTTTAAACTGTTGATCTCATTTTGGTTTAATTTTAGGTAGGTTATGTGGGGGTCCAGCTGTTTGATGCCCTAAATATGTCTTATNCCTGGATTAGCAGCTCTTTTCCTAACTCTGGGAAATTTTCCTTTGTGAACCTCCTAATATGTTTCCTCTGGGTATCATCTGTAGATTGTGTATGTGTCAAGTGTCTGTCACACATATCTAGGAATTCCCACTGGTAACGCCTCTGCTCTATTTTTTACCCGTCTTTGGCTGTCCCAATCCCTCCACCTCGTCAGATTCTCAGATATCTTGTCCTTTCCTTGACCCATTTTGTTGGTGGAACTTTCCACAGAGCTTTTTTCTTTGACTTACTGTGTTTTTTTATTACTAGATTTCAGATCAGTTTGTCTTTGGTATTTCTATCTTTTTGTCAAATCCTTCTTTTATACCTCACATCTCTTTATTTCACTTATTTTTATTTCATGTTTTCTCAGTAATGAGCTTTATTCTTTGATTTCTTTGAATGCACTTGTAGTCATTCTTTTGAGTTTTCTGTCTGGAATTTTGTATAACTCACTCTTGTTAGATGCTATTACTGTAGGATTAGTAATTTTTGGAGGAGTTATGTCTTGGTTCTTTGTGTTTCTTGTCTTGGGTTTTATGTATCTGATGTTATTGCTTTTCTTTAAAAATCAGCTGTATTCTTTCAGCTGAAGTATTCGCAATGTTCATATCATATTCTCTTGTTTTCTCATTTTTATTAGTTCTTGGAGAATTTCATACAATACATTTTCTCACACACCCACTCCTCTCAGATTCATCCCCTCTCTCTNCCCAATTCAGTGTCCTTTTTCTTCTGTTAACCTATCAAGTGCTGTTCACGCTGTTCATATACCCTTGGATGTATGGATTTCACTGCAGGGTGGTCTACCCTCCAGGGGCTGTACCCTTAAAGAAAACTGACTCTCCCTCTTCCAGCAGCTGTTCATGGCCTATAGGTCCTTAACTAGGGGTGGAGCTTTGAGGCCATGTCTCCTCTCCATGCAGAAACTTTGTCTGGCCTGATCCTGCACAGGTCTTGTNCATGCTATCTTAACTGTTNTGAATTCAATACTACTAACCTTCTGTGTTCAGAAAACAGCGTTTCCCTGTAATCATCCACCACCTATGGCTTTTACAGTCTTTTTGCCAACTCCTATTCTGCCATAATTTCTGAGCCTTGGGCAAAGGGGGTATAATATAGATGTTCTGTGTTATTTTACCTTCTCACAGTGGCTTCGCTTTAAGCTACTAGCGGCCTGGCTGCTAAGGCNGTAGCCTGGGGGGAATTCTGTTCACCCAGACAATGGCTCTATTGCTGCCACTGAAGGTAGTTCTAAGTTTCTATCATTCTAATAAAACTCGAGATTCAAAGGCTAAGGTGAAAGCCTGTGAGCTCAGAGTTAGAATAGCAANTAGCTAACTTCCTCTCTTTGCTGGCGTCCCAGAAGCCACTCCCTTCCACAACGCCTCAACTAAAAACACCCAGGCTAAGCTCCTCTCTGCTACTTCCTGTCAACTAGTTGCTAACCCCGCCTCATTGAACCCAGGTTAATTTTATTTAATTAACGCAAGTGCAGCACATCTTTACATAATTAACAAATGCAGCATGAACAAATGTAACACATCTTTGCCTGGTTAAACAAATATTCCACAACAGTTCTGTTCAGGCCTGAGCATTCTACAGACTCTTATTCTGTGTAACTTGGTCAGTTGTGGTGTCTGTGTTAATTAACATTTACTACATGAAGAAGCTTCTCTGAGGAAGGATGACTGATGCAGTAATTTATGGGTATAATGATAAGTCATTAAGAGTGGGTTTAATACTATGTCAATTTAGCAGAGTAATTATATTAAGTTCTCCCTTAGGGCCTATGACCTGTCTAACCACAGGTTGTTGGCCATAATAACACTGCCAGGTAAGGGTTTCAACTTGTGTAGCAGGCCTTAGGTACAATGAGAAAATGGGTGGTTACTCCTGTAACATTCATGCCACTGTTGCACCAGTGGACATATCTTGTCAGGCTGGTCATTGTTGTAGCTCACAGGGATCATAACTGGGTAAGGTTTTCGATTCCCTTTCTCTTCAGGCAGTGTGCATAGCACCTTACAGCACTATGAAAGCTAGCCAGTAGGATGAAACTTCCAGGGAAGTATCAACTTGATTTCTCCATGTTATATGAATCTAATATATGGTGTTCTCAGCAATAGGGCCTCACTGTCAAGTTCTGGAGGGTTAACCAAAAGCATTGGCAATATCTTGAAAGTTTGGTGGTCCATAGGGTCTCACTTGCAAATGAATCCAAAGGAGACAACCCATTCCTGGAGCTGATCTTTTTATTTGTTATCCTGTGGTGTCTTGTAGAGGCACTGTTNTCATATTATGGGGTAATGTCCTTTAAACGCTTTATATAAGTACCTGAATTCTAAAATGTCTTTAGTGTTAGTTATACCCCTCATCTTCTCCCCATCCCCCTCCGTTTTAAACCCTTCCTGTACCATTATATCCCTTTAAGCCTTTACAGCACTTTGTTCTATCTCCCATCACTTGAGACGCCCCACATGTCCCCTTACTAACTTTCTACCTCTGAGGGTATTTCAAATGAAACATATGTATCTGAAGATTTAAAGCTAACATCCACAAATGGGAAGAAACATAACATTTATCTTTCTGGGTCTTGGATACCTCACTCAGAATGATTGTTTTCAGGTGTACCCATTTATCTGTGAATTTCATAATTTCATTTTTCCTAACAGCTAAATGATATTCCATTGTGTAAATGTACTACATTTTCATTATCCATTCATTAGTTGATGGACATTTAGACTATTTCCATTTCTTGGTTATTGTGCATAGAGCATCAGTGAACATGGATGGGCAAGTATCTCTATAGTAGGATACAGAGTCTTTTGGATATATGCTCAAGAGAGGTATAGCTGGATCATGTGATAAATCTATTTCTAGCTTTTTGAGGAACCTCCACACTGATTTCCATGTGAGTATACCAGTTTGCATTCCCACCAGCAATGAACAAATGCTTTTCTTTCCTCATATTCACACCAGCATTTATCTATCTATCTATCTATCTATCTATCTATCTATCTATCTATCTATCTATTATATCTTAGCTATTCTGATTTGGATAAGATGAAATCTGAAAATAGTTTTAATTTGCATTTACCTGATGGCTAAGGATGTTACTTTAGAAATGTAACTTTAAAATACATTTAAAATTTTTAAACATTTTAAACATTTAAAAAAATACTTTAAAAATGTTTCTCAGTCATTTATATTTTGTCATTTTGAGAACTCTGTTTTATTCCACCCCCACCCCCGTTTTTGAGACAAAGTGTNTCTACACAACCNGAGCTGTTCTAGAACTCACTATGTAGAACAGGCTTGTCTAGAACTCTCAGAGATCTACCTGTCTCTGCCTCCTGAGAGCTGGGATTAAAGGCGTGTTCCACCACACCCATCCCTCCTCCATCCTCCATTTTTAAATTATGTTTGTTTACTTGATGTTTGGTTTTTTTTGAGTTCTTTATATATTCAAGATACTAACCCTTTGTCTAATGTATATAGCTGATATGGATTTTTTTCCCCCATGTAGACTGCCGCTTGACTCAAATGATGGTGTCCTTTGCTATACAGGTGATTTTTAGTTTGATGAGCTCCCATTTATTGCTTGTTGGTCTTAATGCTTGTGATCTTGGAGTCCTATTCAGAAAGTTTCTTCCTGTGCCAATGAGCTCAATTACAGCCTCTACTTTCTCATCTATCAGATTCAGGGTACCAGATCTTATGTTGATGTTTGATCTATTTCATGTCAAATTTTGTTTCAGAGTAATACTGCCTTTTAAAAAATGAATTTGGGCTGGGAGGTGGTGGTGCACATCTTTAATCCCAGCACTTGGCGGGCAGAGGCAGGTGGATCTTTGTGAGATCAAGGACAGCCTGGACAAGTTCCAGGACATCCAGAGCTGCACAGAGAAACCCTATCTTGAAAAAAAAAAAAGAAAAAGAAAAAGAAAAAAGAACTTGGAAAGTGTCCTTCATTTTCTATTTCATGGACTAATTTGAAGAGTATTTTTATCAATTCTTCTGATAGAATTCTGTGCTGAATTCATCTTCCCTGGGCTNTTTTAGTTGGGAGATTTTTAATTATCATTTCTATCTCATTGGGTATTGTGATTCTTTAAAAAATGTTTTTGTCATATTGATTTAGCTTTTNTAGTGCAATATATCTAGAAATCTATATATTTCTTTTAGATTTTCCAGTTTGGTGGAATATTGATTGTAAAGTATATCCTTATGATTCTCTGACTTTCCTTAGTGTCTATTGTAATCTCTCTCTTTTCATCCCTAGTTTTATTAATTTGGAACCAGTAGCAGACTTTTTTTTTTGGGCCACCAACCAGCTCCCAAATCATGACATGGAGACTTGTCATTAGTTATGAATGCGCAGCCTTATCTTAGCTCTTATTTTAATCTGTTTCTCTTTATCTACATTTTACCTCAAGGCTTTTTACCTTTCTTCCTTCCTTCTTCCTTCCTTTCTTTATCTCTCTCTCTCTCTTTCTGTCCTACTTTTACTGTTTCCCATGTCTGTCTGTCTGGCAGCTGCCTGGCTTCTGGCCCCAGGTGTGTCCCTCTCTTTTTCCCTCCATCTCTTCTCTTTTCTCATTCTTCTTGAGCCTAGATTTCTCTTCCTATTTATTCTCTCTGCCTGCCAGCCCTGCCTATCCCTCTCCTGCCTAGCTATTGACCATTCAGCTCTTTATTAGACCAATCAGGTCCCTTAGGCAGGCAAGGTGAAACAAATGCAACACATCTTTACATAATTAACAAATGCAGCACAAACAAATGTAACACATCTTTGCATAGTTAAAGTAATATTCCACAACAGAATCCCCTCTCTCTTTTTATTGGTTAATTGAGCTAAAGGTTTGTCAATGTTGTTAATCTTTTCAAAGAACCAACTGTTCATTCCATTGATTCTTTGTATTTTTTGTTATTGTTCCTATTTCATTTACTTCAGCACTTATTTTGATTATTTATTCCTGTCTACTTTTTTTAAGGGGTGGAGGAGGGATGTGGTTTGCTCTTGTTTTTCCAAGGTGTTGAGGTGTTAATTCTTTTCTTTACCAAATTGTGTTCAGTGGTGTATTGTTTAGTTTCCATACATTATATATTAGTTTGTATACTTTCTGTTGTTTCTATTACTGTTGATATCTAGATTTATTCTATTGTGGTAAAATAGAATACATGATGTGATTTCAATTTTCCTATATTTGTTGAGTCTTGCTTTATGTCCTAATATGTGGTCAGTTTTGGAGGAAGTTCCATAGGCTACTGAGAACAGGTTCTCTAGTGTTTGGGTAGAATGTTCTAGATATTAGGTCCACTTGATTTATGATGTTATTTAATCTCATGATTTCTCTATTTAGCTTTCCCCCAGATTATCTGTCTGTTTGTGGAAGTGGGGTATTGGAATCATCCACTATCACGTGTTGNGGTCAATCTGTGATTTTTTTGTTGATAATGTCACTTTTCTTCTGTCATCAGGGTAATGACAATGTTCAGGAGGGGATAATTTTATAGCAGGATTTAAATTTCAANTTTCTCTATTTGTCTGGTATTTGGAGATACAACTTCTATCCATGTCTTCTGTTTCTTTGCTACAGTCTGATGTCTCCAGTAGTTTGGTCAGAGTCTAGAACAAGTTTCCCCTGGCAGTGTGATCATATCCTGGCTCTCAAGCCTGGATAGGACAAGTAGAGAGTTCCAGTCAGGCAGCTGGCAGGGCTGTGGGACTCTAGGTCACATGTGATGGCTGGAGGGTCCCTGAAGGGAATTTGGCTTGAATCTAGTGAGGGTTGGGGACAGGCTGAGAAAAGAATGCTATCCCTGGGAAATAGCCATGGGACTAGGGTGACTAGAATGAATGGAGTCATGGAGGGAGAGCCCAGATGGCCTACCTGGGTCTGAACCACGTGTAGCTATAGGGTTTCTAGTACCAAGCAGGGCTGGCGTTATGATAGCCCCAAAGTAAGGGAGCTAAGTCAAGAGGACAGGGCTACCCCTGGCAAGCAACCACCTGACTAGGAAAATGAGAATGGAGGAGGAGGGGAGAGAGAGCCCAGGAAGACTGTTTAGGTCTGAGCCTCCTGTATTCTCTACAGAGTCTCTGGTAGCAGGGCAAAGATTCTAATTTCTTGACCAGAAGAAGTTCTTAGTGAGCCTTTGTGCTACTCTTACAGAACTACCCCTTTCTTGGAAACCAGACATGAGGGTGTAACTGAAACTGACAAGCACCTGGACACTTAGAATGGAAANNGGACTGACCAGATCGTCCCTCCCTCCATCCAATAAAGCCTTATCAATTCAGANACAGCAATCTTCAATGGTGTCTCACTCTTGAGACTCACTCTTGCTATACAGGGNCTCTGCCTTCGTTCTTTCTTTTAGCTTCCCATAAAAAATACTTATTTATAAAACTCAGCCTCCATGAGTTTCATTCTCTGACTTTTCAAGACAAGAACTTGAAGGTCATTGATTCAATGAGAGTTTTGTGTGGCCGTGTCTGACACCTTAGTTCCTGAGTCACAAAGGATCCAAAGCTGATAAAAGCTCTGCTGCTCTCAAAGCCATCCCTGAATTTCATGTATCAGTAAGTTCATTTGTAAACCTTATCTCTTCCAAAATGTGTTTTGAGATGTCATCCAGAAGTGGATCTGCATGTCCGTTTTAAAGAGTGTGTAAATGTGAACATTTGGGGAGTGATTTTTGAACCATAACAAAGTGTAGGAGCTATTGTCTTTATTTTTTCTTTCTTCCTTTGAGAAACAAATGAACTAAAATGCAGGAATTTAATAACAAACTATAGAATTTTGACCTGAAGAAAATTGATTATGCATACTACCTCAGTCATGCCTAACTAAAATAGTAACTAATTGAAATGTTGATTTTTTTTTTCTCAGCTTTCTTTCCAGTGGAATGGTTTGGGTCTGGTGAGCTTTCAAATGTTAATTCTGGAAACTGAGGCTGAGTTACAGTACTTACAAGATNATTTTCTAGAAATAAATACTTTAAGAGACAATACATACACAAACTACTGAAAGTAGAGTATTTATTTTCATTTTAAAANGATGTCCTTTTCAANTCATTTTATTTACTTGTCTGTTTGATTGTTTACTTCATGTGTGTGTAAGTGCAGGCATGTGCATGCCTTCTCTCCTGCTTCATTGCAGGATCCAGGGATTGAACTCAGATTGTTAGACCTGCTGAGTCCTCCAGTGGCCCTGGAAGCAGTTTATTTTTTAAAAACAACATTCNCTGGAGAAATAAAGTTGTGATGTTATAAAAATTTTGTATTAGTAACATAAACTTTGATAAGGATTTTCTCCCAAAATAGATTCTAGAAAGAAATTAAATTATATTTTACTTTTCTAATAGTCAGGGGTAATAAAAGTTATGAGNGCACAGAAAGGCTTTATGTTAATATCTCTAAATAATGTGTATTAAAATTATTTTGCAACATTGCTATAGTTTTGTTTTCAGGAATATGCAAGTGATAAATGTGAGATTTTTTGTTAAGGCTGTGATATATAAAATGATGGATATATATATATATATATATCCATATACATTTGTCAAAATTGTTCATGCTAGCTTTCTTTTTCATAATGGGAAGCACAGGAGATAAAATCTCAATAAACAATAACATTCAGGGTCTATGTAAGCTAACTCTGTATGTAATAGAAAAAAGGCTGTTTTAAAATCTTACCAAAATAAAAGCTAACTAAATTAGCATGTGTAACATTTTCAAGATTTTATGTTTTTATTAAGATAATTGCTTGGTTCCTACTGATTTTTTCAGGCTTTTTACTACTTAGAAAANTNTGTCTTAATAATTGCTGAGAATCAGTCTTCCCCAGGGATAAGTCCCCTAATTGGTTGTTCAATATCAAGTGACTAGCCCTAAAAACATATGCATATGAGTAACACTAGTGGTCTCAGCGGATTTATTTATATATTTATATGTATGTATACATGTAACAATGATAAAGAAAAAGAGTATAATAAAAAAGGATGTGGACAATTTCTAGGCATGGGTTTTTGACTAGGCTCATACCACTAAGTATGGGATTTTTTTTTTTCTGTGAAGCAGGCTTTAAATCCAATCAAAGAGTCATCAGTTATGCCTATAACAGTTGTGCCACTATTGCATATCTGGGCAAATCTCGCCTGAAAGGTTTCTTGTGTACTCTGTCACTGATGTGTTTTCATCAGCAGCAGCCTGCATAGCACCTCCAGGCACTTGAAAGCTAGCNAGCAGGGAGAAAGAAGGTGCCCAGTTCAGTTCCAGTTTGAAGTCCTATAAAGGACATATAAAGCTACTGACAGCTAGCTCACTAGACATCATGTCAAACTGCCTTCTAAATACCTATGTTTACACCCTTAGATTAAGGCTACTTTCAACCCTAATCACAGAAGCTGCTGTTTCAGTGAATGTTGGTGAATAGAGAGACTCACAGCCACACAAAATACTGAGAAAAAAAGGACAGATGGCGGGTCACCAGTGTAAGAAGTCATTTATACCACCCACTCTAAGGCTTAGGTAACACTGCAGAAGAGGAGAGAGAAAGAATGTAAGGGCCAGAAGATAGAGAGAAACGCAGTAAAATCTTATCTAGACATGACCCAGCAAATATAAACACAAACTCATGGTAGCTATTCCTACTTTCACTGGGTCTGCACAAGACAGAACCTCTCAACAGTCAGTAATGGATAAGGAAGAGGCTCATGGGACTCTACCNCTTCTTATTGAATTATAGGTCACCATTGGACTCTGGGAGGGGAGAAGCCTTTAACTTCAGTTGTAATAACCACTGTTGTACCCATTAAAGTCCAACAGGTAGTTCAAATCCCAGCACTGTATGACCCTGGTCAAACTCAGAGGGATACAAACAAAACAAAACAAAACAAAACAAAATAACACACCACAAAATACATGAATATAGGAAAGAGAGTATAGGGAAGAGAGAGTAACAGGAGATGGAGGGTGATGATGTTAGAGCTTCCAGGGCCCCAGCACCAATTCTGACAACTCCTAAACATAAACATGTACAACTATAAACTGTAAACATTTCTATTAAAACTGCCTTAGTTGTATCCTAAAGGCTCTGATATATTGTGCTAGCATTTTCACTTAGTTTTAAGAATCTATTTCTTTCTTGATTTCTTCAATGACACACTGTTCATTCAAAAGCATATTGTTTAATCTCCAAACATTTTTTGTTTGTTTATTTCTGTTGTTTCTTTTGCTTTTGGTTTCTGGTTTTATTCCACTCTGGGATGACAAGATAGGAAAATNATTTCTTATGTTTTGCAATTGTTGAGATCTATATTGTGAGTNACTTTAGAGAAAGACTCATGGACTGAGACAAATGTGTATTCCCTATCCATTAGATGGAATATTCTGTAGAAATCCTATATATCCAATTTATCTATGCTATAGTTTAAGACTAAAATTTCTCTGTTGATTTTTAATTTGAAACATTTCTACATAGATAACAATGGGGGTATTGGAGTTCCCCACTATTTCTGTATAAGGACCTATCTAACCTTTCATGTTTTTTAGTGTTTATTTTATGTAATCAAGAATCCCAGTATTTGGGTGCAGATTCACAATTGTATCTTCTTTGTAAATTGTTCCCTTTGATGCTGTGATATGGTCTTCTTTACTTCTTCTGACTAGTTTTTTGTTTGTAGTTTACTTTATCAGATATGAGAATAGCTATGCCAGCTCATTTGCAGCTCCCATTTGCTTCACAGACTACTGCCCCTCTTTTGACTCTGTTTTGGGATGTCTTTGACAGTGAGGTGTGTTTCTTGGAGACAGCCGATAGTTTGATCAAGTTTTTAAATCCAGATAGTTAGTCTGCATCCTTTAATGGGTGAATTGAGGCCATTTTCATTTANGGTTGTTATTGAGATGATTGCTATTCTTGAAACTTTATTGGTTACTCTGGTTAGATGGATTATTGGTTTTTCCTGGTTTATTGTATGGAGAATCATGGATTTGTTCCTGGCTCTTTTATGTTCATGCATTTCTCTCATGAAATATATTTTCACCTATGCTCTTGTGAATGGGGTTGTCTTAATCATTCCTTGGTATTTAGTATTTTTTAGAAATTAAAAAAATTTATTTTCATTATTTTTAATTATATGTAGAAGTGTNTGACTGTGTATAGGTTTATGTACATGAATGCAGGTGCCTGCAGAAGCTACAGTCATTGAATTTCCTGGAGCTGGAGTTACATATGGCTATTAGCCCCCTGAAATGAGTATCAGGAACACAACTCTGGTCCTCTGAAAGAGCAGCAAGTGCTCTTAACTACCAAGCCATCTCTCTAACCCTGTATGTATAGTATTTTTAAAAAGCATTTTATGCTGTGCTGGTTTGGTTATGAATTGCCTTCATTTGTGCTTATCTTGAAATGTTCCAATTTCTCCATTAATTTTAAGAGTAACTGCTGGATGGAAGAATTGTGTTGACATTTATGCTCAAAGCTTGAAAATGTTGTTCCATGTTTTCCTGGTTTTTAGGGTTGCTNTCAAAAGATCTTATATTATCCTGACATTTCTTCCTTTGTATATGAGTTTCCTTTGCAGATTTTAACATTGCTTTTCCTTCTCATTTAAATGTTTTATTAGTGTGCGTTAATTATACATGATAATGGGTTTGTTGTGATATTTTCATACATGTATATAGTATGTTTTGATCATATTCATTCCCATTAACCTCTCTTGTTCCTGTCAGTCTTGAGTTCCTTCTTCCCAGGGAGTCCAACTTTTTCTTCCTTCCTTCCTTCCTTCCTTCCTTCCTTCCTTCCTTCCTTCCTTCCTTCCTTCCTTCCTTCCTTCCCATCAATCTATAGGGATAAATGTTACTATTTAGAAGGTGATTTAATGGGCAGATCTTGTCTATTTAACAAAAATCCACTGTAGCTTTCTCACTAGGACCTATGATCTCTTCAGCCATGGGCTTCTGACCAGGGTTGTAGTACCAGATGTGAATTGCTTCAATCCCAGTCTTAACACACTTGGTTATCCATATAACAGGCTTACCNTTATTATATTAATGAATATATCTTGCCTAACTGGTCTGTAGTGTGGCAAGCAGGGTACATAGTCAAATTAGACTATTGATGACAGCTCTTCCTCAATAGACTTCCTGATTTTCTATTTTCCTGCAACCAGAACACATAGTATCTTCAGCAATAGAGTCTTATCATCTATTTGTGATGGGCAACTGATCACAATAGTAATTTGTTGCATGAATGTTAAATGATATTATAATAAAAAAAACCAGAGCCAGATATTGAGATAAATGCTGAGAGATCAGAGAGACAAAGGAACAAGTCACTGCCATGTCCTCTGTTTGAACTCCACGAATCCTCTGTTTGAAAGCTCTGAGTCCTCAGCCNAAAAAGCTCTCTAGTGGAAAAGGCTTTAGTTCCCATCTCCTCATGCCTTATATACCTTTCTCTGCCCAGCCATATCTTCCTTCCTAGTGCTGGGATTAAAGGTGTGTGATTTCCAAGTACTGGGGTTAAAGGTGTATGCCATCATTGCCTGGCTCTGTTTCTCGCCTAGACTGAAACAATCTCTTGTAGTCCAGGGTGGCTTTGAACTCACAGAGATCCAGACAGATCTAGTCTGGATCTCTGCCTCTGGAGATCTAGGATTAAAGGTATTTGCCACCACTGCCTGGCATCTATGTTTAATCTAGTGGTTTGTTCTGTTCTCTGATCTTCAGACAAATTTTATTAAAGTACACAATATATCACCACATTTCCCCAATAATAAAAGAAGGTTGTAACTAATATAGAAAAACTATATACAATAACTATAGTAAGTATATACAATATATACAGTCAAGACATATTAACAATGTCCAGTTCATAAACATTTGACAATTTCAGAGAAAATACTCCATTATTTATCATATTTTTGTGAGTCCAAAGTGTTATACCTAATTCACTTTCTATCTTAATTTGTATTACCAACACAAAACTANCTTTTGATGTCTTTCAAACTTATACACTTTACATCTCTTTAGTGAGTTTCTTTTATGAATTTGTTAACAAGAAAACTATAACTACCTAGTCTTCAACTTCTCCAGAGACCTGAGAAGGAAATAATATGTACTGAGAAAGCAGAAAGTGCAAAGAAGCAACTTCCGAAATATGTGAGAAACGACAGAAACAGCTGGCTGCCTGGACAGTCACCCAAGGTTCCTTTGCAATGTTTGGGCATCCATCTTCAGCCTACAGGTCTAGCAT
>LZPO01044589.1:38193-52513 GCA_001675575.1 Neotoma lepida | reverse complement strand
GTGCCACCACTGCCCGGCTTGTGTAGTGTTTTCTTAGTCCTTATTTGTTTAACAACTGTCCAGCCATCTTGCTTTCTTTTCCTGTAGCCTCTTAGATGAGTTTATCATTCTCTTCCATCTGTTTATTCCAATATCCTCTGGAGTGCAGCCTTGGTGGTAATAGATTGCTTTAGTCTGCTTTTGTCCTGTAAACTGTTTCTTGCTCTTCAATTGTGACAGCTTTGCTGGATACAGTAACGTGGGTTTGCAGCTGTTATCTTTCAGAGCATGATGTCCAACTTTTTAAGCCTTATTTGTTTTTAGAGTTTCCACTGGAAAAAGCTTGCTTTTATTTTCATGGGCCTGCCTATGTACGTGACTTAGCCCAAACCCTATCATTTTAATCTATTTCCTTTGTTCTGAATATTNAGGTCTCTTTCTTTTCTTTTTTAAGCTATAATATTATGTGGGGAGTTCTTTTCCTAGCTCTGTCTCTTTGGTTGTCTTGTACCTGGATGAACATTTGTTTTCACATATTTGGGGAATTTTCTTCTATGAGTTTATTGAAAACACTTTTATTGACTTTACCATCAAATTTTTCTCCTTTGCCTATAATTTGAAGATATGGCCTTTTCATGCTGTTGCAAAGATCTTGTATAATCCATTCATACTTTAAAATATTTGCCATTGAGTTTGACTGTCCAATCTAATTCCTCTACACTGTCTCCAGGCCTTGGTATTCTGTCCCGAGGTTCTCCACTGAGCTGCTGATTTGACTTAGAGAATCTCCTTTGCAGTTTCATTTCAGCTTGGTTTCTCTT
Organism: Neotoma lepida; assembly: GCA_001675575.1. Taxonomy (NCBI): domain Eukaryota; kingdom Metazoa; phylum Chordata; class Mammalia; order Rodentia; family Cricetidae; genus Neotoma; species Neotoma lepida. Next base: position 51,713 of record LZPO01044589.1, on the reverse strand, counting down.
CAGTAGTTCTGTCTCTNTTGAGTTCTATTTTCACATACTGAATTGATTCCCTTATTTAATTCAGCTGTTTGTGTTCCCTGGATTCCCTTCAGGAGATTATTCATATCATTTTCAAATCTTCCACAAGTTTATTCATGTCCTTTAATGAATTCTTTGAACATGTTTGTATTAGTTCTTTCGAATCCTTTGTCTGGAATTTCATCTAAGTCACTCTATTGGGGAGCATTACTATGGGGTTAGAAAAAGATTGTTTTCAGGGGACATCTTGTCCTGGCTGCTTTTCATGTGACTTGTGTTTTGCTTTGAGACTTGCCTGTCTCAGTGATTACTTTGCTGATTAAGTCTTTCTGGCACACCTACGTTGAATGAGTGTTCGGCTTGGTACTTGGTGTTTCCCTGGCTTGCTAGACCTTGGTTCAGTTCCTGTTNCTTGAAGTTCAAAGAAGTAGCTGAGGCGACCATGGCCACCTGGGCCAAGGGAGGGAGAACCACCACTGACCTCTCTCTGTGTGTTGGAAGGAGGTGCTCCATGCAGCCTCTAACCTCACAAGCCAGAGTGTACCAAGAATGTTGGGGAGGATGCGTGGTGGGATGATGTCGTGGGATGATGTCATGGGATGATGTCGTGGGATGATGTCATGGGATGATGTCATGGGATGATGTCATGGGATGATGTCATGGGATGATGTCATGGGATGATGTCATGGGGCCTCTGAGTTCATGGAGCACATGGAGTTCTGTGTATATGGAGCACAGGGAATGTGCACTGGGGACAGATAAGTTGCATGTCCTCTGACTTACCCCCATTGGGGTGTGCTAGGAGCAGAGGGAATCTCACCTCCTCAAACCTCACCAGCCTAGATGCACCTGGTGCTGTACTAGAGTGCACCAGGGTAAAGGGGTCTCACTCTTCTCANCCCATCAACTGGAGCATGTGGAGTGCCGGAGCATACTGTAGGGACAGTGGGTTCTGAGTCCTCTAACCTCATCAGCCAGGATGAACATGGGGCAGAATTGTATGTGATGAAGGAGCCACATCTTCTGGCTTCCCCAGCTGGACTTTACCCAGGGTGGCAGAAGTGTGTAGTAGGGCAAAGAGTGCCAAGCCCTCTGTCCTCTCCAGGAAGGGTGTATGTGGGGTGGTGAAATGTGTGTGGTCGGGGGTGGAGCTCTGGAGTCCATTAATTCTTCAGCTGAGAGTATAACTGAGGCTGGAGGAATGGTCAAGGTTTCTCTTTAATGATANCCATCTCCTTAACAATTACAATTGCTTTCTATGTCCTACATGTCTGCAGCCTTAAGCTCACACTCTTTCTCACCAAAATGCATATTTTCCACTTATCTGTACTCCCTCAACAGGGATCTAAGAGCAATAAGCAGCAACCATTTCACAGCCTGCAGAAAGCTCTGTCATGCAATTTCCTCCACAGACAACTCGACTTACCACTTTTGAATTTATCCTCACTCAAATTTTCTGGACATTGGCAGAACGCAGCCAGAGCCTTTGTGAGGGTGTAGCATGGATGGTCCCTAGCCAGCTCCCAGGAGAGTCCTTGCTCTTCTTTGAAACGTCNTAAGCCAGGCCTCTGCTGTCCACATTTCTTTGTAGTGCTGAACTTCCACTAAATGTCATTTACTGTTCTTGTTGCGTTAACACAAGCACCTTAAGAAGGANGAGTTTGTTTTAGCTTACGGTTTGAGGGTACAGTCTCTCATGGCAGGGAAGGGAAGAAAAGGAAGCGAGAGCAGGTCTGGCTGTGATGACAGGGACNTGGGACAGCTGGTCCTGTGTGTCCATCAGCAGCAGTATCTCCTCTCTCTACAGAGGTGCGTGGCGTGCTCTGTGCTGCCCCTCCTTCTCTTTAGTCTGGGATCCCAGCCCATGGCATGTGGCTGCCCGCACTCAGGNTGAGTCTTGACCCTTCAGTTAAAGCTCTCTGGAAAGGCTTTCACAGACACGCCCAGGGGTGTGGTGTGTCTCCTAGGTGGTCCTAAACACTGTCAAGTTACAGTGACAGGCAAGCATCACACCCCCTCCCGACTATTCCCCAGCACTAATCAGTATTTGGGTTTGTGGTTTGTGTTTATTTCAGTACCCACAGTGTCATCTACTTCCCACCTCTCTCCTACCACCCTCAGGGCAGCTTCCTAGTCAGCATGACCATGAGCTTGTAGAAGGCACAAAACCTTGCTGCTGAAGCCTCAGAATCTGCCTGTAAGCAGGGACTCACTTACCACTATCATTCACAGAAATCTTGGACTGGTAATTTTATGGCCTGGTGATACCAGAAGGTCACATCATGCAGGACGAAGCGTGCCGTTTTCACATTAAAAAAAAAACAAACCCAAATCCTTCTTTAGAGTTAAACTCTCTGTCCCATGGAATTCAAGCTGAAGCATAGGCCATCAGATTTGCAGATGTATGTAATTCTCCACTAGGAGGTGTCTTGCTCCTGTTTCTAAGGACTATGATATATTGGGAAGAATACACTCCAATCTATCCTCTTCGAGGAGGGGGGAATGTAACTGTCTACTTTAAAACAATAGCAAATCCTCTTAAATTTTCACACAGTTAAGCTGTTTTAATGTTAACATTCTTGCATGAAATACTTTAATGTGTCTGCATGTGTTCAAATATTGAAATTTNATTAGAAAGAAAGATAATCTGTTATAGATTGGCTATAAATGACCTGGACCTGCAGGTTCTTCTTCAGCGACAGGGTCCTGAGAGAGAGGACCAGGATGTAGAAGGTTAAGAGGATAGAAGATAGAGAAGATAAAAAGTTTGGGACTGGGAGGTCTTGCATAAGCTATGTCTATGCCAAGCAAGTTTATTAAGAAGTATAGCATCTTATGTATTATTTTCAGGGGGGAAATGGGACAGAGTCAGGAGAAACTATTATACAATGGGACAAAGTCAGCATGAAGCTAATCAAACAGTGGTGCACAAAGAGAACACAGGGTATCTCAAGAACATCACAGACATGGACACAGTGGCTTGGGACTACTAACTATAGCCCTGTATGCTNGGAAGGAGAAGAGAGGATTAAGGAAGCAGTCTGTCCTGGGAAAAGGCCTCTTTACAAGAGATAATTCCTCCTACGCAAGCTTGAGCTTCTCTTTGCCCTATGCAGGGTCAGGGGAAGGAGACTTGTCTGGTGGAAAGAACATTAGATATGAAGGATTCCATCTGTCTCTTATACACATCTAGATGTGTATAAGAGACAGGTTCTAGCCAGTGGGATGTGAAGAGACATAAAAATGTATAATTTCAAATGTCAACTGCCATACTGTTTTCTTTAAAATTTTTGTCTTATGTAGACGGATGTTTTCTGCCTGTCTGTCTGTGCACCACATGTGTGCCTGGTACCTGTGGAGGCCAGAAGGGGGCATTGGATCCCCTGGAACTGGAGTTGCAGATGGTTGTGAGCCTGTCTCTTATACACATCTAGATGTGTATAAGAGACAGCTGCCCAGCTGACCTGGTAGTTAACTCTTACCATGTTACTAAGTTCTAGCCAGTGGGGTGTGAAGAGACATAAAAATGTATAATTTCAAATGTCAACTGCCATACTGTTTTCTTTAAAATTTTTGTCTTATGTAGACGGATGTTTTCTGCCTGTCTGTCTGTGCACCACATGTGTGCCTGGTACCTGTGGAGGCCAGAAGGGGGCATTGGATCCCCTGGAACTGGAGTTGCAGATGGTTGTGAGCTGCCGTGCNGTGGCTGGAAACCAAACCCAGGTAGAAGAGNGGCAATTACTCTTGGTCACAGGGCCATCTCTCCAGCCCTATTTTGTTCCCAAAATTACTCAGAACCCAAACAGGCCAAGAAGTTTATTAGATTCATTTCTTAAGACACCTGTGCCTGAGTTGGATAGACCTGGCATAATTTTTTTTTTAATGCTACGTCTTAAGCATCTCCTTGAGGATGGGAAGCCAATCATCATACTGGTGCTGGTTTTGATGTCTCTGGCCCCTGTACAGTACAGAGTCTGGCTTAAAGTGAGTAATTGGAAAACACAGATCACCTGGCACTTGAGGAACCAGTCTAGACAAGCCTCCTATGGGTGGGTGGTAGTGAAAATCTCTGGACTTTTCTATAGAAGCCAGAGCAGTCGTTTGTTTATTTTACTTCAACCTTCGCTGTGGCTGAGGCACAGTCTCTGAGGTGGAATGAATATCCCTGTCCCTAACTCCAGGTGAAGGGCAGGCCCCAGGGGTCACTGGCAGAGAACGAGACAGAGAGTTTGCAAATAGTGACACAAACTTATCCACCACAGCTGGGGACCTGATCTGCAGCAGAGACTTAGGGCTCGGCNGCCCTCAGCCACCAGAGTCATGGCCAGGTGGCAGTCCTGGGAACAGTTTGGCTTGGGGAGCAAGTGTGGATACAGATTCTGTTGCTGGCCTTCCCCAGGGGAATTGGGGTGTGGGAGCAGCTTGACTAGTGGGAAGGGGACAGTGTGGCTGAGCACANCANACTTGTTGATGCTTACTCACTGGTAGGGCAAGGGGATGTGAATTTCCTGGACCAGTGGACCTGGGCTGAAGCCATCAGGAAAGTGCTTCTGTACTGTTCTAGGGAAGTTAGAGACAGCTGGTGCACCTCTCGGCCCAAAGCCACACTGCCTGTGTTAGGGAGCATGCTGTAGACAAAGCCTGCACCTCAACACCAGCTCACAAAGGAGGTTCATGGCCACGTGGCATCAGTGCCAGTGAAAGTGGACTTTTGCTATAACTCTCCAGGATCAAACAATAGGAAGGAAAAGGAGGAAGGTGAGGATGGCTTCTCCTTCGCAAGCATGGGGCGGGGGCGGGGAGCCCACGCTGACTGTAAAGGGAGCGGGCTTTGAACAAGACGTGAAGTGGCAGTTTCTGTTTAGAATGGATTGGTTCCTGAAATTTGGAAAAATAAAACAGAATGGCCTGAATGGGATTAGCCAGAACAACCACGGGAGAGCTATGGGGTCTGCTTGAGATTATTTTTATTGTTGAGATAGGGTCTCACTATATAGCCCAGGCTGGCCTTGAACTCATGATTCTCCTGTCACAACTTCCCAAGAGCTGGGAATGCAGGTATGTGCTTAGTTGCTAGGGGTCATGTCAATGGGCAAATGCNNGGAAGTCATCTNAGTTTGTATAAGCCAGTTATCTGGCTTGCNGACGACACTGACTGCAGGCTAGCCCAAGGGAGTGCTATAGTTCTGATGCAGTTTGAGTTTTTACTGGAGGCTCACAAACCAGACGCCAAGTCCTCAGTGTGGCTATGTTAAGAGGCGATGCAGAGCTTTGGNAAAGGGCTACTGGGCAGCCATTAGGGNTACTGCTTTCAGGAGGGATAACCAGTTCTTAGGAGACCCTGAGTTATGAGAGTGAATTGTCACAACACAGAGGGTCTAGCCTTGCCCCACTCTCTGACTTCCTTTCTTACTATGTGACTTTTTCTTCTTTCTTTCTTTCATGCCATTTGCCATGAAGTCCCTATCAGAGCNACTCCTGTGCCNTTTGGACTTTTAGCCCTCCCAAATGTGAGTAGAATAACCTTCTTATTTGGGTATTGTCCAGCCTCAGGCATTTTGTTAGAGCAACCAGAAACAGACTAATACAGTAGGGAAAGAGCCCAGTGTGAGCAGAGCCTGCTCTACCTTAAGTTTACTTGAAAATACTTACTTTGAAGTCCTTTCTCTCTCTGATGCACGTTCAAAGGTCCTAAAGGAGTTTGCTAAGCACANTCAGTGGTTAGAACCTGCCATGACAAGGAGCCCCCTTCCAAGGCAACCTCATATAATTTGGACATTACATTAGGAAGTTTGAATTGGCTTGCAGTGTTTCCCTGTTTTTGCTCTTGAAGTCACAAAGAAAAACCACACTCCCTATGGACACTGATATACAACAGACAAGGCCACCTTGTCTGGCCCCTCTCTAGATGAGATGACCCCAGCCTCTCCCCCTCTTTCACCACCCGAGGCAAAGAAGTCTGATGGAATTGGCATTGTATGATTGCACTTGCTTAATATTTATTTTGACTGTAAGGATGTGAGTGCTGTGGTATGTGATTAACTACTCCTTGCCTTCCAAGGAGGCTGAAGAAGGAAGAGATATCCCAACTGCAGGCTAGGGAATCAGCAAACAGTCCAGGCTGGCTTCTTCCCAATATGCNTTGAGTTTCCTAGGATNGGTGCTGCTCTGTCCACAGCATTGATGGGTGTGTGAGATCAACAGGATTCAAGGGCTCACAGAACGGGTATCTCCAAGGGAAGCAATGAAGAAATGTGCAAAAACGATCAAGTCCTAGACCAGGGTGGACCTGGCCTAGCTTGAGGTGAAGGGGGTTGGGTAGGAGCTTGCTAGAAGTCCGTGTCTGGCAGCCATGGGGACACAGTAGGCTTCTCAAGCTGGACAGCATAGGCAGCAATTTCACTCCCCAGGAGAGCCCTGTCTGGTCTAAGTTTGTGAGAGTGCCGCTGGGTCCTTCACTTGGCCACCTCAATGGACAGCATGGCCTTGATGGCAGGGAATCTGTCACAGGAAAAGTCGGCGACAAGTTGCTTGGTGCCACTCCGGGTGGGAAGAATCTCAAATCGGATCTGGGACTTCTCTTTGGGGCGCAGTGCTGGCACACTGATGGGNAAGAACACAGATTAGTGTCAACGTGAAATCCAGAGGGCTCAGGCTACATGGGCCATATAGGACTCCAAATTCTGTTCCAGTAGTGTCAGGCAAAGCCACCCCTTCTTCACCTCCCTCTAGCTGCCTCTCTGATGGGTCCCTTCAGTTCTGTGACATCCAGTTGGGAAGGAGGCAGGGAGTCTTAGCATCTCCCAAATATGCTAAGCCATGAAGATCAGATTTTAGCACTGGCAATTAGGACTTCAAGTTTGATGAACTCCCAAACAAATGTAAATGCAGATCCTTGGGTACCAAGCCCCACAAAGAATGAAGATTTGAGGCTAGAGGGCACTCTGCCTGGCCTGTCCCACTGTTGGCCACCCTCACAAGGCTGCTTAGGCCTGGGAACTCACTCAATTTTGAGGCTGCCACGTAGCAGGCCACTGCCCTCCACCATCAGCACACAGTTCTTCACTGGCTCATCCAGGGGGTTGGAGAAAAGCATCCGAACATTCAGAGGCTTCTGCACCTGAGCCTGCTCCAGCACCTGCAGGGAGGGCCCATGTGTCAGGATGCTAGCTGTGTGGCCCCTGCCTGCTACCCTATGAGAGCTGAGAGTGACGAGGGGGTGTGAGAGAAATACTGCCTAGGATGTAGGAGGGAAGGCTGATCCAGCCCCAAAGGTCAGGTGATCTCCTAACCTCCATGTGGGGCACCAAGACATTACTGTTATCCCTACACTGTGTATGGGAAACAGATTCAGAAGGAGATCTGTGCTGCCCTCTGTGACTGGAAGCATAAGACAAACTCACAACCCCAGCTCAGTATGTCCTGAATGGGCAGCTCCTGCTTCTGAAGACAGCCCACTGCCAGGTACTTTTCTTAAACCTCCTGCTCACTGTTTTTATTTCCTTAAGAAAAAATTTATTTATTTATTTATTTATTTATTTATTTGTGTGTGTGTGTGTGTGTGTGTGTGTGTGTGTATGTGTGTGTGTGTTTCTGGCCTTTCAGGAGGCTAGAAAAGGACCTCAGATGGAGTTAAAGGCCATTGTGAGCCGCCTGACATGTGCTGGGAACCAAACGTGGGTAAGAACAGCATATGCTTTTAACTGCCCTCTCTCCAGCCCCTTTATTGGTTGCTTCTTTTTTCACCCTTAAAGCCACTCCTGGGAGATGCCACAGGTACTGAGGAGAGACCGAAGACTCCTGAGGTGGCTCAGATACAGGCTTACAGCCATGGTCCCTTCTGTGCTTGATCACAAGAATTGGGGCAAACAGGCCATTTTTCTGTGGTGACACCCAGGCTGCCAATCTCCTTCTCAGTTTCGGGAGCCCAGACAATTCCTATGTGTCACGTTGTGGTCTTGGCAGGGCTCCAACACTGACCAGGCTGGAGTCACAGGGGATGATGGCATGATTTGGGGTCATGTAAGCAACACAAACTACTTATTCACCCCAAAAGTGGAGGCTGTCATTTATCTGATAAGCATCAGCCTTGAATCTGGGCAGACATAGCCAGCAAAGAGGGATAATTACTTATCTCTCCCCTTCCAGCTAGGAACAAATGACATCATGGAAAAAGGAAGAGAGTGTTTTGGAAATGGATGTTGAAATTGTGTGACNGGCAGATTTCTCTCTTTTCTTCTTTTGAGAACCACTGGAGATTGCTGGGTTTGTGAATTTGTTTGTTTGTTTGTTTTCCTTGTCATTAGTGCTCATGGCTGCCATTGTATAGTGTCAAAGGCCAAGTTGAAACTGATTTGACAACTTGGGAAACTCACACACTGGGAAAAAGAAGGGCTTTCCTGGTCCCAAAGCCTAGGCTATTTTTTGACAGACACTGTAACGTATAACAATACATTGTGAGTAAGTGAAACATATTAAACACCACGATTACTGTAATTTTTCTCCTGGAATTCAAAGCATATGGAATAATTTTAAGAGAAAATCATAATTGTATGCAATTGGTATATGACAATGCTACATTAATAGTACCATATTCTTCTTGTTGACATTAAATTTATAATCTGTATATTTATTTATCTTTATTGTTGTTTATTAACCAAGTCTATAAACACACTCATCTATATTATCAAGTATCTGTTTTTCTATCTTTATGGTTATGTATTAACNCAGGTCTATAAATGCATCCAGCAGACTGGATATGGATCACTAGCCATCAATTTGAAGGTTCTCACCCCTTTGGAAAAATATTCAGATTTTATTTCTGATCCCATGCTCTAAGGTCCCATGTTAACCCATGTTAATTACCAATCAGTGTTAGATGAAACAACAGAATCTACCCAGAATATTATCGTTTTTATAGACTAGATTTCTTTTATGAGTTTAAAATTCTGATACTGTTCTGAGTGAACCACACATTGACTTATTTAGTAGAAAAATGTCTGTGTTTCCTAGAAGCTCAACAATAGGGGAGGATGTGTCCAAGAGAAGGAAAATTGTGTGTATCTTATAAAAAGACCCAAGGAAATTCAGTATGGCCTACTTCTTGACTGCATGAANTGATAAAGATGTTATAGTTATCTTTAAAGATAAATTAGACATCATATGGAAAGCTAAAAAATGTTGAGCAAAATTGAATATGATATATGAATAAAAGATGACTATAAGGATGTTTGAGGATTAGGGAGTGAAATGGGGAAAACTAACTTAATTTAAATGCTCATCGTTTTTGGGCAAAATGTTTTTATAGCTGAGCTGGTCACTGCCCAGCATTGTTTCCCAGCTTAGGGAGTTGGAGACAACACTCAGCTGTCCATCACATTGGCAGATGAACAGGGAGAGCTTCTTGGAAATGCCTTGTGAAGCAAGAGAGGCTGCANCTTGCAGGGGCCACGCAGGGACTGACAACAGCCTCCCTCTGGGAAGGGAGGAATGGCAGGCCACGAGCCCTGCTGCAGCTGTGACCCCTAGAGGTGCTGCTTCTGTTTTATGAAGTTTATGTGGTAAGATGACCCCAGAACTGCAGTAACACCCGCTCTCCTGCCATTGATTATCAGACAAGGGAACAAATTGTTATACAAAGGTATGCTTTTAGCTGGGACAAATGTTTAGAATGTTCTGAGGGTGTGTCATTGGTGACCAGGCCTGACTGTGAAGACCTATCAAGAGAGGCTACCCTGAGGAAGTGACACCCTGGAAAGGGAGTGTCTTCTCCTCCCTCTAGCAGAGTTGGAGCAGCAGACTTAGCTAAAGGCCTTGCTCCCTTTCCATGCTGATAAATAGTGGAGCCCAGATAAAAGGCCAAGGTTGGAACTACTGCCCCACAATAACTGTCTAGCGGTGGTGGGACCACCGCTGTCCTGAAGAAGCACAGCTGGACCAAACAGGACAGTAAAAAGTTAGCTGCACAGGGAAATGGGGGCCTGCATCAGAGTAGACACCCTGGGTCCCCTGTCTTGAAACCAGGAACCCTAGGAGCTATGGGCAACCTAGAAGAGGTGGGACCAGGGCTGACACAATTACCTGGATCCTATACAATGGGCACTTGAGAAGCCGGCAGTGGGATTGTACAGGAAGAGACAAACACTATATATAGGTACAGTAGGTGAGGGTGGTCTGATCCACAGGAGGCTCTTGTGTATGCCCCTAGGGNAACCCAGCCTTTCCTGCTTCCTTCCTGATGTCTAGTGGTGTTCCTAGGACAGGGCTGTCTGGGGAAGGCACCCTCCTCACCCTCTTACCTCCAGAGTCAGGGTGGGGTTGTCTAGGATGACATCCCTCTCCACCACCACCTCAGCCTCATCTGTCACCTTGCATATGGCTGTGGTCCGGATCATGTTGTCAGCCTTCAGGTATCTACTGTACTGAGAATATGTAATCGTCACAGGATGCTGTATTTCTGAAAGGAGAAGTGGAGAGTGGGTGGACTGAGGGTGAAGATGAGCTCTGAGATCGTCCTTAGAACCGAGTTGTTGGTGGGCTGAGCTGGCAGGAGGGTCTGTGTGTAGCCTGTTTGCTTTCAAAGTCTTTACTGTTCAGGTCTTGTGGAGTTTGTATGTGAGTTTTTGTTGGTTTGGATTTGGATTTTTAGCAGTGTGTGTGTGTGTGTGTGTGTGTGTGTGTGTGTGTGTGTGTTCCAGAACAGGAACCAAGGAGGTACCAGGATACAAGCCAACAAGCAGACTCCAAAAAAGGGGGACTTTGAGGGCTGAGGTACAGCTGCCCCTCCCAGGCCTGGGAAATGCCAGAGAATGTGTTTCCTTTTGACAGACGGGGAAGAACAGGGATGCTAGGCTATTGCCTAATGGCAGCAGCAATAAGGATGACAACACAGTAATGACTAGGAAGGGAGGCCAAGGCACTGGCCACATAAATNTTTCAGTTTCTCCAGTCATCTAATAAGCTGCGACTCTAGTGTGACAGTGTCCTCGACTTCCTTCCTGTCTGGGCGCTCCCTCTTCAAAGCTGTCCACACACTCGGAAGCCAAAGCTTTAAAGACGGNGCCATGTTTTCTAAATCACCTCACTCCTCTTGTGCTTCTTAACAAAAACCTTCCATCATTTCTGGTTGCCTTAGGGATAAAGTTTAGACCCTCAACTTGTCCCTGCCCCAACTATGCCAAAGGCACCTTTTCCTTAAGAAAACACTTCACACTTCCTTATCATTCTATATATAAAGCAGGGATGTTTCCACCACACTTTGGCTTGTGGATTNTCCCTCTCAATGGAACGTCTTCCCCTGGCTTCTCTCTAGGCTCAAAGACCCTCTCTGTGGTGTTGGGGTCAGGATCCAAGGCCTGTGCATGCTAAACTCACACCCTACCAGTGTCTTACACTTTCACCCCACTCTCCGGATACCACCGATCATGGGAATTTCTCCTTCTTCAGATGGTCTGGGCACTNTTCTCCTTCCCACAGTTGCTCTTGGTGGCCTGGGGGTAAGGCAGCTAGCTAACTAGGAGAGAGCTCCTTCTGCCTGTACTCTCGAGGGAACTGGCTAGAGCTGGAGAAGGCATCCTTGGATCAGTTGATCCAACCTTCTCAGTGGTCCAACTCTGAGGTTCAGAAAGGGAAGCAGACTTACCCAGGCTTATCCAGAAAGTACCCGAGAATCGGGATTCCAGGACCACTTCACCTGCCCCCTCCCTGCTTTCCATTCCACTCTGCTGTCTTTTACAGAGGATTAAAACATTCTTTCCTTCATATAAATATTTCTGGCATACAGAAACAGGTCCTCTTGAGCTAGAGATGTATCTCTGGTAGAGATTTTGCCTAGCATTCAGGAGACCCTGAGTTCCATTGCTAGGTCTCCCCCCTCAACCAAAACAAAAAGCCTCCCTTTTTTAAGCATCAGAAGTAAATAATAACAACAGTTTCTTCTGATACTGAAATTTCTGCTGGAAGACAAACTGTGAAGAGATACTGCCTTTCAGTGGAGGTAATACAGCTCAATTTCTCTTGGAATTCTTTCCAGAGAGGTCGTATAATTAATCAGTTTCTATTAATTCTTGATGTGAAGCAAATAGCCACCCCACCCTTGTCAATCTGCTTTGTCAGCCTNAACTTTTCATAACAGCTCAAGGATTTTGCCAATGTGGGCACACCTGCATTCTAATCCCACAGAATCAACCTCCCTCTGCTCCACCTTGTTCCCGTCCCATCTGTGCTGCCCTGGAGCAACAACGAACCTCCCAAATGCTTAGATCTCCAAGAAAATCTGTCACTGTCACCAGGAGTCAAGAAACTACACTCAGACCTTGGAAGCTATGGGCAACACGGGGCAAGGATTTAAGACCCTGGGATCTGTCACAGGCCACCCAAGGCCAGATCTACAACAGGACTNGGTGATGAAAGCAGGGTAGCAACAACAAAACCCAGCAAACAGGAGGTGACATTGGCTTTAACATCAGGAAATCAAGGACCAAGACCTCAACACTGGCCCATAATCACTNTGGCACAATCAAGTCACAAGTCTCTGAAGGCTGATGCAGACTCTGTAACACAGGTCTTGAAATCCACCCCATTTAGAAGGTCAGATAAAGTTACATTCACTCTGAAAATCATGCAGGGTNGCACAGACCCCCACGGGACAATGTGCTGTGGCTATGAATTACCAAAGCCTCCCTCTTTCCTTTGCTAGGGTGTAAAAAATACAAAGTTAGCACCACAATGACTGGCTTTGCTTATAGGATAGCAACTTCCAGAACATTAGAACTAAGGCTTGCCCACAGGGGCCATTCACTNCTCTTCCCATAGTCACCTGACTCACCCAAAGCCCAACAGGAACCCTTCAGTGATCAGCCTCTTAGACTTACTGAGTCCCACCAACTACAGGATGAGTTACCTTCCTCGGGATCCAAGGATATTGTGGCAGAGTCCTTCCATACTTCGTGGACAAGGGTGCCATTGTAGACGATGGTCCAGGCTGTCATGTTCACTGTCACTGTCTTCCTATCNCTAGTCAGGTTTTTGAGTATCAAGGCCAGACTGACTTCTTTGCCCACCGCCAGCACACCAGTGACCTTGAACTTCCCAGAAATGCTGGGTGCCCCTTCCTCCCCTGCCAAATCTCTTACAGATGTTGGGCCGAAAGATGCATTAGGCTTAAGTTTGCTCAAAGCCTTTTGGTGCACTTGTCTTTCCTCACTGGAACCTGTGTGTTGGCGAAAGAAACAAAAACAAAACNAAGATACCTCAGGGATGTGGCTGCAATTCAGACAGTGGACAGTATGACCCTCCTGGAAAGTGACCCAGAACTAACATTGACACCACTTCTGTGTGCCNAGCATGTGCCTGGTCTTGTAAGGTCTCCACTAACCCTTCCTAGTATGAGGCTTCTAGACCAGCCAGTCTCTGATCCTTTTCCAATCAGGTCTACACTGTCAGGAAGCTACAGGGAAAGCCGGGTCAGTTTCTGCAAACAAGTACTATGGGGCTCCATC